>BMAW01121985.1:276033-300235 GCA_019974015.1 Nephila pilipes
ATATATATATATATATATATATATATATATATATATATATATATATAAACCAATAATTTAAGACGAGATGGGCATTGAATAGGTTAATGTCACATACTAATAAACATAATATATATGAAATTTACTCAAAATTTGAAATTAATGTAATATTTCTTGGCAAGTTTGTGACGTTGGGCTATTCGCGGTTTTCTCTTCACTAACCTTGGGGACTTTTAATTAAGATTGATTGCTATAACTAAACAACCTTTTCCCAATCAAAAATGAAAGGTGAGCATTTAAATTACAGGCATATAGTAATAAAATGAAGCGAGGGAGATAGGAAGTATATAAGCTAAGCTTGAGATACACGATAGAGGTCGAGTGACTCTAGCGTTTAACAGTTGTCTGTAGTCGAAGACGGGGTCGAGAATTGCTACAAATTATCGTCGGCATAGTGTAGCCTAGAAGTCGAGACAGCCTCAACTCAGCTCCGTTGGTAAGACTCTGTTAAATTAGATATTAGTGGGACAAGTGAATATATCTAGAGTGATATTTTGGGAGAGTCGGTATACATTTGTCGTTATAGTAGTAAGTTGTCAAATAAATATAGTGTGAGAAACCTGTCTAACGTCTTCTTGAATGACTTATTGACTCTTTAGTGTTCGTATATTGAGTTTAGCTATGGCACAAGAGGCGAATAGGAATATTATTTTGTCACAAGTTTGATTTTAAAAAAATTAATTCAGATTCTGATAATACGTCGAATTTTATGAGACTGCACGGTTGTTTAATATTTACAACATTCATATAATATTATGTCAGGTTTTGGAAAGTAAATATTTTTCTTCGTATATATGGAAAATAGTAATAAAATTCAAACACTAATTGAATTAAAAACAAAATACTGCAACAAAATTTTATTTTTCTTGCAATTATATAGTAAATTTTTTTTTTTTTAAAAAAATTATCTCAATCATATACTTTTAAATGTGTATGCTTCTCTATCCAGCTCCTTCAAGTGTTATTTGTAAACTAAAAGATTATAAAACTTTTAATTATTCTCACTTAAAACTAAAATTTACGCATTCTACAGCCCGGTACTATTTAAAACTTTAAAAGCGTCTCTAACTTAGAATGAGTAAAACAAAATTCCTCGTTAAATTTAAAAGCAGAATCCGGGATATTTATGCATATCCCCTAATATGGTATGTAAATTACTTACATGAGTTTTCCTGTATATTCTTCTAAGCCTTCACATTATAGTTCATATATTCTAAACACATTTACAGAAGTAATGTGATACTACTGTTACCCATGGCGGCCACCCACAAGAACAGACATTTTGTGGCAGGGCATTCCCTTATCCGAGGGAATCCCTTTCAAGATGTAGACAGTATTTTTTACTATTCACTACTGTATTAAATCTGAAAGTATGAATGACTATATTTATTAAGAAAAAAAAAAATTAAAAATTTGTGAAAGATGTTAAATTTATTTCCAAATATTTATTTCAAATTCTTTACGTGAGTAGATAGCTACACGTAACAGAAACTTGGGACTTTGTAGCAATACTCAAACTTTAACACGATTCAATAATACGTTTATACCCGATTATATTTCTCTCAGGGGGAGGGGGAAGAAATTCGCGTTCCAAAATTAATCTACAATCTAATTCTACGTAAGCATTCCGAACTTGTAACATCTCTTCAATCCATTTCCACCGACGACAGACACAATACTCGTATTTAATAAATAACTAATGATTGCAATAAGAAATGGCCTGGTCCCGAACCCTCCGTCGACCATAGATCTTCATTCCGAAAGGGTCCGAGTGTCAGGGGGAGGACGATGAGGAGTAACGGTTACAGTCGTTGAACCCAGGGCAGTTCCTGTTAGTTCAGGTGGTGGAACCCTATGAAATAATTGATGCGCGGGCGAAGAAATCAGTGCACAAAAATGCAGCCCACCCTCACCGAGTGACCCTCAACCATTCCATGAGTGATAACAGGGTCACGAGCCTGAACTCGCCTTGTCTTGCTTCCGCCATCGATGCAGAGGTGAGTTCTGGACCAGTCGTGGCCGGGTCGCCACAATCTCAGATTTATGCTGGGATGCGTGTTCTCGTTTCTATTGAAGAACGGTAGCAGATAAATCCTGGCCTGATGTACTGGATGGTCGTGGGCTCTTAATGTTTCTTTATTTCCCTTTAAAAAGCAGTTTAAGCAATTTACCGTTGCGTAATGGTTTTTGGTGAAATGAGGATGGTTTCACGGCTGAGGTATGCGTGTAATGGAATTTGTGAGTCAGAAAAGAAAAGAATTTTCGGCCCTCTAGAATGGAAGCCAATTAATTTTAGAAAAATTTTCTAAGACAGGCATATATATAAGGAAGTTTTGCAAGGTACAAGGACAAGCTCTGTTTAAAGTATCTGCGCTTTGACCACATTTAGGATATTCTTTAATTAAATGTATTTAAAATGATGCATTATTATACACAACTCTTGCTAGCATGTATATTAATTTCACAAATTTTCCTTTCTAATTTAATGGAAGCGAAAAATAATGTAACACGTCAACACGTCACAGAAGGTAATTTAAATGACCTTAGATGAATATGAAACCAGGGTAGATTAAATTTAAGTTTTAATTAAAAGAGTCAAATAATTTGTTGTTGAGAAATCAGAAAGAAAGAAAAATTGGCGAAAAAGAATTATTCATTTACCTTTTTACAAAATTAAAATTAATGCTGAAGTGGTTCTTTATTACTTTTTTCTTTTTTTTCTTTCTTTTTTTTTTTTTTTTTTTTTTTTTTGATTTTTCGTTATGAGCAACACGTACACAGAAAATTTACTATAACTCCTTAGAGGAAAAGAAGTCTATATATGTATAAAAAAAAATCCTTATTAAAAGATAGATAATCGAATCATTATTTGCGAAAGACACAAACCTTATGAAAGAAATTCTCCAGTGATGGCGCTCGTAGCACCGAAAATGGTTTGTTTTTAGAAAGCATGAATTTACTAGACAGCTGTCTAAGTCTCAGTTACTTGTATTCGAGAGCACGACGCCTTTCACACCTCAAAAATTCTTCGTCCTAACTTTTCCGGCCGATGAAATCGTCTTCGCATTCTTTGGAGGAGATTGAGGGGAAGCAATCCGTTGTTTTGATTGTTGCTTGGTTTTCATTATATAATGATGAATCAGGTTATTTCAACGCTGACAGCCACTCGCAAAATGACGTCGATGACTCGACACGGAAGCAATCAAATTTTGATTCGTCAGCAAATGACTACCCAATCAAAACTAACTTATAAATCAATGTCACATTTGTTTCGACTCAGTTAAACAGATGGTAGCACCAAAAGGAAACAACAATTTACCTTATTAATACCATCTGTCTTGAAATACAAATACTTTTTGAATCACCCGCGTAGCTAACTCAGGCGTGGAATTTAATAGAGGGTTTTAACTTGTTTTCAGTATACCAACCTTCCTTCTCATCTCTACTGCGTTGAAAAAATAAACCTTGATTTCTCCACAATATCAAGAGAATAGATATATGAAAATATAAGTTTATTAATGAAAAGCACACCATAATGCACGGAAACCCATTCATTAGACGTTGAATGAACACGGAGCGAATAGATGAAAACAGTTAATCAAGTTATGCTAATTAATTTAATGTAGTTAAATCAAATTATTAATGATTCCTTAAATTTCGTACAATTTAGTAATTTCGTGCAAGTATAATAATAATGCCAAAAATTTTACAACTTTAAGAAGTCTCATAAGGAAATTTTAACACCATTCAAAAGAAGCGTGGCTTTTAAATTAGCTGTGTCATAAAAATTTCCAAATGAGAATTACTAGAATACATTCCAGATAAGAAGAATAACTGCAGTACCTGGATTTTTCGATATATAGTCAAGGAAATCGTGATAAGAAACGCATTACACTTTTACAGTCTCCTGAACAATTTTAACACTTTAAACGTAATACCTCAAAAAGTCATTTTCTCCTTTGTTGGAAAATATCCAATTCGAAACAAACAAAAAACATTTTAGTAGTAGCTGTATTTCCAATAAAAGTGTAAGAATACTGCAATTTAAAAATCTATCCAAAACCTGAGTGCCTAAGAAACTTAACAAGAAAGTGGATGGTATTGGCTCTCATTCAAAAACTTTCAATCTCTTTGTTTGGTGTTTAATTTCCCATTTCTTAAGTCTGACGAAGCTTAAGGAAAGAAGTTTAAACCTAAAATACATACGAAAACAAATAAAGTACAGGAAAAATATAAATCTTCTCTCTAAAAAAGCAAACTTCTTACATATAGGATTAATTTCAAAGTGAATGAAAGCATTATAAAAGTGTTGTTTTTTAGCTCTATTATTGAGGATTTGATTCCTTTTTTCGACAAGAAGTTGTTTTTAGAACGAAAAGAAAATTCATTCGTAACCGTTCCATGAGAAATTATATCGATCGATTAAATTCTTAAGTTGAGTGATAAGTTAATCGATAAAATAGTTGGGGCACTATTTTTTTTCTCTTCACGCGTATACATCCTGTTTTTCTGTGAACCAAAATATTTCTTGGTAGCGGGCAAATTAAGTTAATCAGTATTTTCTGCTCGAAGGTATTTTAGGGAAAGAAGAACAAAATATTTTTTTTACAGCTTAGTATAATAATCACTCTTCAATAATCAATGAAGAAACACATCAAAGTGGACTAGTAATCCATCTCGTAAATTTAATTATTAAAGTACGCTAAGAGAGTGCCGCGTAAAGAAAAATATATCACTTTCACAGAATACTTTTTTTTTTATAAAACTCTCTGATTAATTATTTATTTTTAATCAAAATTATTTTAAAATAAACATGTTTCAATTAAGAAAACATTAACAATTCCATTATCTAAAATGGGTATTTTTGTAACATAACCACTTCTATATATATATATATATATATATATATATATATATATTTTAAAAATGCAAGCTTTCTTTGTAGATTTTAATAATATTCTTTTCATCACACCATAGAAATTATAAGGAATGCATTTTGCTAAAATAAAAATAATAATTAGAGGTAAATAATGAAACATATTTAATCGGCAGAACAGAAAATTCTGAAACATTCAGATATCAAATTAAACAAAAAAATTTATTCAATATTCCTAAGCAAATAGTTTTAAAAGAATTTAGTTTCGATTATGTTTTTTTTTTCACAATTAGCATAATGATAAATAAATAAAAGATTAATATTCATTAAATTTTTATTATGTTTCAATCATTTTTACAAGTTATTATGTAAATAACATACACGCCACTCACATATTAAATTTCATGGAACGCAGAAAAAATTAAAATTGCTGAACGTAATTTATTCAAATTATAATCTCGATTTATAGAATTTTTTGTCCAAGCTCCATCGCTTTGTATTATAAGGGGTTTTAAATTAATTTAAAGAAGTACTTTTTTTAAAATAAAGTTTTTATTTAAATATGATCTAAAAGATGTAATAACAATTTTTTTTAAATATAAAATAAATAATTTATAAAAGCTTGAAGCACTTAACTAAGATACTTAGGCAAGTACCCATAAATTAAGTACTATAGCTACTTACTTATATATGAGATAAAAAAAAAGAGTATTAATGCCGCAAGATTCTACACCTCATATATTATTTTACATTTAAAAATTTTCCCACCTTTTGTTTTAGGTGGATCAATTTTGGCCTACCAGATCACTTTATTTACTTATTATTTGCTTCAATTTTAATTACATTTAGCTTAAATATATTCAATTTAATAATTTATCGTTTGCTTTAATTTTAATTACATTTAGCTTAAGTATATTCAATTTAATAATTTATCGTTTGCTTTAATTTTAATTACATGAGCTAGAAATAAAATTCAATTTAATAATTTATCGTTTGCTTTAATTTTAATTACATCCATTAGATATAAAATTCAATTTAATAATTTTTCGTTTGCTTTAACTTTAATATCGGAAAAGTTTACTGTTGCCCATTTCTCGATATTTCATTGTTTACTTTAATTCCTATATTTAATTGAGCAATTTAATAATTATTATTAAAAAAAAGTGCTCATTGAGTGGCTAAATCTGTTCTTCGCAAACCTTTGCACAGAACTATCGATTTTAGAATCTTATAATTTATATTTTTTTTTATATATTTTAGTTCATGTTTAAATGAAAGCTTGGTTTAAAAATGTTTTTATTTATATTTATTTAATTTTCTTTTTTATTTTGGAACTTTAAGACTGAAAAGCAATTACTTGAGCTATACCTGTGTGGAAAATTTCAACTTAATTAGACAGTTTTACGTGCAACCCCCCTTCCCCATTCCGCACATGGTGCACTATTGGTAGGCCCAGGTCCCATATTGCTACTTTACTAAATATATATTTTAATCAAATTGATTAAAAAGGAAATTTTATCACTTTTAAACAATTTATGTAAAATTAATCGCCGCAACACTTTCTATGGAATCGTAATACGAAACAAAATGAATCTCTTTAAACCTTGATGTAGAAACGTTTTAAATAAAATGCTAATGATAACTTTATAACTGATTACTTGTTCTACAGTGAATCGCTATCAATTGTGGCAACCCAACCACATCAACTGTGGCAACGGGGAAAAAAAATCTTTTAATGTCTGGTAATAGGGTTCTTCCAGTTCTGACTCTTAGGACTGTCGGGGGTGGAATCGAAAAATTCGTGACGAACAACCCACCGGGAGCTACCTCCTACGCCCCCATTGTTCCTACAGCTGAGACTGAAGGAGAGAAAAAAATTGCATCTAAATTCCTCTATTTCTCTCTTCCTTTTTTCTGTTCTATTTCATAGTTTTGCTTTTATCCTCTCTTGATTTAGTTTCATGGTTGTCTTCACTTTTAAGGTCTGTCACACACCTAGATTTTTGACTTAAGATAGAGGTGGTATTTCTTTTCTTTCCTTTTATCTTATTTTTAAGTCTCCTTTGGAAAATTTACGAGTTTCGTTTCAGTGCATTTTTTCAAATTATATTAAACTGGAATAAAACTTTAGAATGAGTACCAAAATGACTTTTTTATTAGTTTTTTTCAATAAAACTGATTTTGCTATCGAAGAAGTTTACGAAGGTGGTTCAAAAAGTATCCGTTTTATGGATGGAAAATGGGGTTTCAAGAATAGGAGCGGGGTAACTCACTGTAGTATTTATTACACATTGATCATTTTCCATTTTTCTAAGAAGTCCATAAGTATGATTCCTATCGCATTCCAAAAAGTTGTTGGAGCTGTGATTTCTGAGAAAAAATGACGTCTCTTTTTGCTGCGCCTCTACCAATTGGGCGAAAAGAGACGTCTCTCTCGAGCTAGTTATGAAGGCATTTTGACTTCTGGAGTTGTTGTTGAAAAGAGTCGCTGCATACTCCCCCTCCAATATCATTGGGATGATAAGAAGAGAAATCCCCCTACAGTATCATCGCGATGAGGCGAAGAGAAACATTCCAACTTTGCAGAGAAGTTCGCTTTTTCAGTTATTACTGCAACTGATATACATCCCTTCCCCGACGTATTGAGTTTTACTTGGAACAGTTTTCTATTTGACGTTCTCGGCTGCCTCTAGTTAAGTAGCGGTCTCATCGACACATGCGCCGTAGCCGGGAAATCACTTGTTGTAATTTATGTGCGGTTGTCTTAGTTAGACACTCAGAGGCAAGTGTTTTGCATCGATGTCATTTGCAAACAGTAGTAATAGGATGTGTTGCTATCTAATGTTCAAGTTCTGGATCACCCCTTCAGCCACTGGATGTTTTTTTCGATCCCATGGAGGAGAAAAGGGTTGTTTCTGTAGATGCCAGAGGCGTTTCAAACCCTGGTCCATTGGTTCCAAAGAAAGAAGTTGACCTATCATTCTTTACTGCGCCTCGACCAACCAGACTAAAAGAGACGTCTCTCTCGGGCTAGTTTAGCTTGTGGCGTTGTTGTTGAAGAAAGCCCCTGGAGATTAATCTGAAGCAATTCATTGTTTTGATTGTTTCTTGGTCTCCAGTGTATAATGATGAATCCTTGTCTCATCTACAGTGATAACTGGATGCAAAATGATGATGATAGTCCTTCGCGGCAACAATCAAATTTTGATGCGGTAATATATAGCTTCCAAATCAAAACTAACTTAATATGCTACATCATTTTTTTTTCATTTTGCGCCATATAATAAATACAAGAACACAATGATAACATCAATTTAACTTCAGACACCATCTGTGGTCAAAAATAGATGCCTTTTGAAATATCTTCATAAATTTCTAAATGTTTAGAAGCTATATTTTGAATTACTGAAAATAATAGTTTGGAGATCTTTATTAAATTTTAACTATGTTTCATGAGAATTTTTCCTTCAGTTTTTGAATAACAGCCCAGTATAATAAGTCTCCTGTACAAAAGATGTGCTACTGATTCTTTCATAATGATGACACGTTAGAAAATTCCATTATTATTTCGTGCTGGCAGAGATAGTATTTTTTGGATAGTCACACAAGTTCCCGTTTCAAATGAAAAGCAATTTCTAATGTTTATAAAATTCATTAGTTTACAGAAGTGATATAAGTACGACCGCTAATTTGTATTCTGCTTAGGTTTCAAGTAATGTTTACAGTTTCATTAATATTTGAATATAAGCTCAGTATACTCATACCATAGACTTTTTCAAAATTGAAATTATATGCAGTAAAACTGTTGAATGTGGAAAAATGATTTTATAGTTAGCGAAATTCTAATATATGTAGTGGGAAAATTTATATATATATATATATATATTTACGCAATTTTTATACAACAAAATTTTTTTTTGCCACAAATAATAATTCTTTTTAGTAAAATTTTTACTATTATAACAAAATATATTTTGCCTTTTCTCCTAAAATAATGCACGAACACAAAGCATTCAGCTAAGCATTGTCTACGAACGTTTTGTTTTAGAATTTTTTTTAAAAAAAGAAGGAAAGAAAAAATTATATTTCGTCATTATAAACATAAATAGACGTACTTTATTCTATTTATGTTTGCATTCATACTTTACTATGTCAAGCAACTTCGATTTCAAGGAATTTTTTTAACTAGCTAAAGAAAATATATTACTTAAAAATTTAATTTTATTGAATGTTAATGAGAATCATTAGTATGGAAGGTAAATGGAATGTAAAGAAACAATAATAAAACACAATAAAACTCCCATATTTAAGTTTTCCGAACAGAAAATATTCTTCCTCGTATTGTGTTAGAACCTGAATATTGAATTTTGGTTTTTTTACAGAGAGATTTTTATGAAACTTAATGTTTAAACCGTTTTAATAATAATTTAAAAGGTTTAAATATCGAACAAAGACGACTTTTCTCAACCATTCTATAATTATACTTATAGAGCTCTTCAAATACACCTTATATCACATGTTTGATATTTACGAAACAAAATGATTGAAAAATTTTCCAATAGATGACAGCGATACTTTACAGGACTAATACTTTTTTTTCCCTCTCTCTTTTTTTTTAAAGCAGTTTTTATTTTTATATTTTTCGAATAAATGCTCTATTTTGTAATACTTACCTTATTTAACTCAGAAGAAAACCCTTGTTTATGAAAAAAGATGATCGTACAAATTCTATTTTATACAGTACAAATAATATTAATTTAAATCAGCATGGACTTTAACATAATGCATTCTGTTAGAATAACATCATAAAAGTAGATTATAAAGTACTTCTATATTTCTTATTCATTTCACATATCGAGTATAAGGACAAAAAAAAAGTAAGCAAAACTCTACAATAATTGATTGGTTGATTGTTTATTAACGCCCCTCTTAGAAGCAACACGAGGGCTATTGGCGACGAACCTCGTCATTTGGAACCTCGGTTAATGGCTGCGGAAGGTACCTGAGCTCTGTAACCCCCTCTCCTAACTTTCACTCAACACCAACGGGAAAAATCTTCAGAATTAACATGTATCAACCCAGCTAAAGTGCGGATATTTAGCAGAAATAGAATTCGAAACAGCGACTTCATGGAAACAATGCCAACCACAAACTGGGGCCGCGGTAGCCTAGTGGTCAAGGTCGTGGACTAGCGGCCGGCAGTTTTCGTTCAGTCGCGGGTTCGATCCTTGGCCGCCAAAGATCCGCCGTGTAGCCGAAGCTGATGCACGTTAAATCTGTTCGGGGTCCAAAGTCCTCTCGTGGCGTGGTGTGGATGTTAGGAGAGGGGGGTGCCATCTCAGGTGTCGTCCTCGTCACTTGACCGTGGTTCAAAATTACGAGGTCCGTCTCCAATAGCCCTCGTTTTGCTTCTAGTGCGACGTTAATAAAAAAAAACTAAACTAAGCCAACCACAAACTCGCGACATTGATATCTCGGCTATCGCGGCCAAACTCAACAGTAATGAATAAGTATTCTTTATATAGATATTATACACGAAAAAATTTGGAATTTTCCCCAAGTATTATATTTTAATTTGCATAAAATTGTATTTAAATGTAATTTTCAGAAAAGTAATTATTAAAATATAAACAATCTTTTGAATTTTTATGCAATAATATAAAACTTCAGTTTCTTTGAGCTCTATAAATAAGCTGATTTAAATTGATTAATGTTTAGGTGTGAAAACATATTCTTTTATCTTGTTTTAGTAAATGCTAAATAGATTAATATTAATAAAATAATTTCACCCCTTTGATATAGTATATATATGTTTAACATTATTGTATTTCTTTTTTATTTCTTATATCAAAATTTCTGTAGAAAATGCTTCCCCCCATTTCATAATGCGGTAGTTTCTATCTTAAGACTAAATGAATGTATCAAGGCTAAAGACTTTTTTTTTTGTCCCTTGTGCTTTTTCTGAAGAATCATAATTTATTTTTTATGCATTAGATCCGAAAGATGTTTTAAAAATAACTTGTTATAAAATAAAACTCTCGAAAAAACTTTTAAAGGAAAATGGACAAAACCCCTTTAAATCATTGAAACTGATATAGCCTTATAAAAATTATTACGAAGTTATTTAGGTAATTTTATAATTAAAATATTTTAAGAAATTGGTCAAAAAATTATAAAATATTTATCGAAAAAGGGTGTGAGTAGAACAATTATGTAAGCAAAAATCAGATTTTAATTGGAAAAGATATCTCTGATAGGGATTTAGTAGTATGCAGAGCAGAATTTTAATTAGTTATTAAATTTTAAATGAATAGTTAGCAAATATTGAACATGTTTGCTCTCTTTCTATTAAAAATTTTCTTTAAATTCTTATATAAATTCAAACTATAATTACTTCTATCAATGTTATTCATTACATCTCATTTTATTAGTTTCTTTATTTATGGATTCTTTTAGAAGATATTTGAGATGAAATATGTCTGTGAATACGGATAAAATATTTGAACGCGTTTTGAAACTGAATTTTGAAATTTTTCGTTTCAGATTATTTTTCTAATGTATATTGTATGTTCCAATAGTATTTTTAGTGACGCTAATGTTGAATGTATTACTAATTAGCCACCCAAGGGGCTATTGTACGAGGTGGGGAATTTTGGCGTACTAGACCACTTTACAATTTTTTATCGTTTGCTTCAATTTTAATTACGTATAACTGATATAATATTCAATTAAATAATTTATTATTTGCTTTACTTTTAATTACATGTTGCTGATATAATATTCAATTTAATAATTTACTGTTTACTTTATTTCTTATATTTAATTGAGTAATTTAATAATAATTATTTAAAAAAAAGCGCACCTTGGGTGCTAACTCTGTTCTTTCCAAAACTTTGTATAGAACTTTTTTTTTATTTTTTTTTTTATTTATTGGACTGAATAAATTACCTGTAGATTAAAATAATTTCCGATTGAAAAAAATAGAAGTATTAAAACAAATTGTAAGAAAAGGCATTGATTTACAAAATATTTAATGTATTATTACATTAAAGCACTATCGAAATCGCGACATTTAAATTCGTCACTCGCGGAAAAATTCCGTTATTGTCCTTCCAGTGTGGTAGTCGAGTGATTATAGCATCCTGTTTGTAAACATCGACGTGTAAGTCCAGAAACAACTACGTGTAAGTCCAGAGACGTGCGACTCCCTATTTCATTAAAAGACTCGTTGAGTAACAGAGTCATTGCACATTTAAAAGTGCCCTGATTCAGAATCATCACGTAAGTGTGGAATTCAGTTGAGTGGGGACAGCCTTTATTGCTCGACATCCCATAAAAATAACCAATCAGTCAAAAGAGGGGTGTGTCAACTTATTGTCAGCCTCGTTACTAAACCATGGTTCAAAATTACGAGGCCCGTCGCCAATAGCGCATGTGTTACTTCGATATGATATCAATCAGTCAATCTATTAATATCTATTATAAAACTGAAACTTCACATATTAATGATTGATGTATTTCCAGGAGCATAGAAGCTTTGCAGTTTTAATCTTCGAATCTGGTAAATTTTTGAACATTGCTTCGGCTTAACTTTAACCAGAACTGCACATTTTATGATATTAACGGAGAAAATTATAATTTAAAAGGTAAAAAGGTAATTAAAAAAAAACCATTCAGTTTAAGAAGTTTAATCAAAGAAAATTAAGTTAAGTGTAGTAGCATGCCATTGGCGGCTGGACAGGACAGAGTGTATTCTAACTTATGATCTCAGCCAATGAGATCATAAGTTAGAATACATCATGTTAGTGGTTCGAAGAGAGAGCTATAATTAGATATTAAGAATATTTCGTGGTCTTTTAATATTAGGATCAGGATTATAATTTGGAATATCTTGTAAACCTCAGACATAGTTATGAAATTCTATCTATTTAACCATTTCAAGCTAGCCTCTATATAAGTAATATTCAATCGTACTTTCCTGTTATTTTGATTAATAAGTGGCAACAACTGAGATGGTTTCATGAAAAAGTGCTATTGTATGCTTTAAATTTTGGATACAGGTTTAAATTACAGGTTTGTGAAACAATCAGCGTTATAAAAATTGAATTTTGGTAGCAGTTGTAAAACGTTATTCGGAATCCATGTGCTTCTTCATATGAGCACATTTTATACTTAAACATTTGAGCGTTAAACATTAAAACATATGAGCACATTTTATACTCTTATACCAAAGATAAATTTACTATATAAGGTCTCTCTTGCTTTTATTTGAAACTACTCTAAATGAATTTTATTATTTTCTGCCTATACTTCCTTTAGAGAAGTTAACATTCAGTTCTTGAAATTGATTATAAATGTGATTGTTTATGAACGTCGACTTAGAAACAACGCGAGAGTTACTGGTGATAGACCTTGTAATTTTGAATCTCGGTCAAGTGACGAAGACGGTAGTTCAGCTGGCCTTTCCCTCTCTAAGCTTCCACACCACGCCAGCTGGAAAATTTGGGACTTTGACCAGATTTAACATGCATCGGCCCCGTTACACAGCGTTACGACCTCGAGTTCGTGACCATGTTCACCAGGCAGCCGTGGCCGAAAATTTCCATGTAAAGAACCAAATTGTACTTCATTTCTAGTTTAATATACGTATATATCGGATTTCTTGTGTGCAGTCCAGATGAAAATTATATTTTTATCTTAAAAAGATATAGCTACTAAAATTCTAAGAAATTTTACGCAGATAATATAACAGCCATTTAAGTTTGAGGATGCTGACTTAATTGAAGTTCGGATAATTTTTTTTTCTATTAATGTTCTGTACACCTCAAATTGAAGAGTCTACTTTTCTTTTACTTTTAAGACAAGAGCCGTCTGTGAAATCAGTTTGTTAAATAAAAATATTAGTTTTCGTTCTTGCTTGAACCTGCCATCCTCTAAAAATTCTGCAACAATAAAAGTTACTAATTTTAGACATTATAACTTAAGTGAATTACAAGTAAATATATTTTTAACATTACGAATAACAATATACACATTTCCGCTGTTAGGCTTGAGCAAAAAATATTTGGAGATATACGTAGAGTATAAAGGAGTTCGAAGACACGTAATAAAATTAGTTATGCTAAATAAAAGACGACAAGCATTCAAGACTACCTACTCCAGACATCGTAGATTATTATTCTTTGAATCAATAAGCTATTGCTTTGATAACAGGTTCCAACTTAAAAACCGAATTACCTCGCTTTTAAACAAAAGCAAACAGAAACAGATAGGATTCTCGAATGAAAACCAAAGATATTAAAACTCATTTCGTTCTTTCAGCGATGGTGGTATGTCTGAAGGAGCGTCTTCCTCCACCCCCCTCTTGAAAAGCAAAAGACGAGAGCGATATATCGAAAAACCAATAAGAAACAAGAGGCAAATATTTATAGCCCCAATATGCTGATACTGCAGCAAAAGGCCAGATCTTGTTTTCGAACGTACTAACGGGTAAATTAGGGGAGCAAATATCCGGCTAAGAAGGATAACAAATCTAATTTGTTTTCATGTTTGTTCGCGTGTATAACCCATTGTGAAATATTTGACTTGATAGTGATAGTTGTGAGTTGGGAAGAAATAAAGTTGTGCTCTCTTCCGATATTGTGGTGCGATAGTTAGATGTCAGTTTTCCTTTATCCGGGCGTGTAAATATTTTGAGATCTTCTTTAGCATAACAATGCGGAACAGGATGCCCAGAGAGTTTTTATTCCCGCGTTTCTCCGTTGTTAAAAAGTGTTTTTGTTGTTTACGCCATTTTTCCTTTCGAGGACCATAATGATAAAAAGAACTGGAGAATAAGAATGTACGCGTGTTTTTTTAAAATTATTCATTTTAAAATGTTTATTTATATTGTTGCAAAATGATGGTTATGTTATTGGAAAATATTGAATCTTCCTTTGTGCTGGAATTGATTTTTTTTTATGTTAAAAAGACAATGTTGCATATAATTATCACTTATGCGAATTTATTATGAAGATCAATTTGATGAAAATGTCCGACAAATCCATTAATTCTTATGAATAAAAATTAGATAGTAAGTAAAAAAAAGGGGTATTAATTATGCTGGTTAATAACCACATCCAATGCGCCTTATAATTTGTGGTTACGGTAGCCTAGAGGTCACGGACTCGTAGCCGGCGTTGTTTTCGTCCAACTGTGGGTTCAAGGCTCGATGCCATTGAAACCCCGCCATTGGTGACTGGGAATGACAGAATAGTCCCAATATAGCTCATGCATGTCGTAAGAGGCGACTAAAATGGGTACCCAACGTCTGGGGGTATAGTTGGGCACCTTGCCCCTGAGGATTATATCAGGGGACCTCGAACACCTGCCTTCTTGAAGTAAGTACGAGCGTCATGACCCCGAGGCACCCTAATGATCATTTTCTTTCCCATGGGGTTTGCTTTGGTAAACACGGGTGACGTGCTCCCGGGTTATCCTGACGATCCTTCTCTATTTCCGACTCTCCTTCTTGTCAACTAATTTGCCTTTTCTTCAATTTTTTCACGTTTAGACCACAGTTAAATCTTGTTTGGCTCAGCATAGCCGTATCTGGTCTTGTGCCAATAAACTTTACTTTCTCACTTGACCCTGCTTGTCGACCAATCCATTTTCATTATTTTAACGTCTATATCACAGATTTACCTTATTTGGCGCAATTTGGCCACATCTGGCTCTTGCGCCAATAAACTTCACTATCACTAAAAACCCGCCGTGTAAGAGAACTGATGTATGTTAAATCTACTCGAGATCCAAAGTTCTCCCGTTGGTGTAGTCAGAGATTTGGAGAGGAAGGTGCCAACTCAGATGTCGTTCTCGTCACTTGACTGAAGTTCAAAATTTCGAGGTCCGTCGCCAGTAGCTCTCGTGTTGCTTCTCAGTACGACGTTCATAAGCAATCAAATGAAATGCGTAATAATTTATGGAAGCATCTCAAAATCTGTTCCGAAATGGATCGTATTCATTTGATACAATTTTCTGATAAGTTATATGTATTTAAGGAAGTATAATTTTAATTTTTTTCATTTATAATTCACATTTAAAATTTAGGTAACTACTTCTTATAATCTAACATAAATGTAATTAGGATTAGGTTCTCAGTAAATGTTTGAGGAGGATTAATATAATACTCGTATTTAGCATACAGAGAAAGAGACATTGCTGAATTACACGTAAATTCAAGTCGTGATTTCCAGATTCGGGAAATGTACATTTATTAAGTGATAAGTAATGTTCATCCTTTGAATTTTTCAGATTTTTTTTTTGGTTATTTTTACTTCTCAATGTTAAGGAAAATAAATTTGGTCACGAAGAATAATAGCATTAATAGAATTTCAATTTCTTCCTTGCAATCGCCTGTATTTTTCTAGAGTATTTTGATTTATTATGTTTTTTAAAAAAAATCACATAAGTTAATGTATACAGCCCTGATTTTTAGGGTGCTTCATGAGAGGATGCCGAGCGGGCACGGCCCCGTGATCATAACTGGCGTTATTTCTGTCGAATCATTTATTCGAGTTCTGGCACCACGAAAGAGGGGCCGCGGTAGCCTAGTGGTCAAGGTCGTGGATAGCGGCTTGCGGTTTTCGTTCAGTCGCGGGTTCGATCCTTGGCCACCAAAGACCCGCCGTGTAGCCGGGGCTGATGCACGTTAAATCTGTTCGGGGCCCAAAGTCCTCCCGTTGGCGTGGTGTGGATGTTAGGAGAGGGGGGGTGCCAGCTCAGGTGTCGTCCTCGTCACTTGACCGTGGTTCAAAATTACGAGGTCCGTCGCCAATAGCCCTCGTGTTGCTTCTAGTGCGACGTTAATAAAAACTAAACTAAACTAAGCACCACGAAAGATTCGTTGTGTAGCGGAAGTGATATGCGCTAAATCTTTATGAACTTAAATTGGCGTGGTATGGAAGTTCGGAGAATGTGTCGGGTGTCATTTTTGTCTCTTGACCATGGTTCGTATTATGAAGTCCATCGTGAAAAGTCGTCGTGTTGATTCTGAGTGCGTCATTCACAAGCTCAGAGGGTTTTTTTTTTATTTGTTCAGGGTCAATTTGTAGTGGAATCTATGTTGTCAAAGTATGCCCTGTCTCGGGATTGGACCTTGAACAGAAAAATAAATCTATTGACAATTAAATATTGCGTGTTGAATTGTGATCGAATAAAGAAGTAAATGACAGTGAAATTAAAAATCTATTTTGTGTACGTATATATTTTGTGTTTGTGCAAAAGTGCATAAGATTCGCTTAATTGAAAGTCAATTTCGTTATATCTTGTGATATTTTCGACTCACCAAAAAAAGAATTGGGAAAATACCATTTTGAAAAATGCTCTATATACCTTAGATTTATCCTTTAAAAAGTCTATTCCCTAAAAAAAAAAATACCTAAAAATATAAGAACCACCGCATAGCAAGTTAAATCTGCAGAGGCTGTAAATCTTCCCGTAGGTGTTTGATGCCAGCAAAAGTGTCGCTCTCGTCACTTTATCGAGGTTCAAAATTACGAAGGGTATCGTCAATAGACTTCATTTTTTCTTTTAACTGTGGTGTTAATAAGCATTCAATCAAAATCTCAAAAACTTTATTAGTTTCCTTACATATAAATGCAACTGAAACCAACCTACGTAAGCAATGACTACAGTTAAAATTTACAAACGCTTGTATATTTCAATTATGATTATTTACATCATGTTAATTTTATTGACATCACACTGAGAAACAACACGAGGGCTATTGGTGATGGACCTCGTAATTTTGAGCATCGATCAATTTATGAGGACAATACCTGAGCTGGTGCCTCCCTCTAAAAACTTCCGTATCTTGCCAACAGGAGGATTTTGGGCCTCCACAAGATTTAACGGGCATTAGCTCCGCCACGAGGTGAGTCTCTAGTGGCTTTAGAGCCCGAACCCATGATTCTATGAAAGCAACCCCGGCCGTGAGCCAGCAGCCAACTAGGCTACCATTATTTACAAGTTGTAAGGTAATTAAAATGAATATGTGTGAATTTGACCAGATTTTAAATTCAGAAATAAGATTTAGTAAGTACAATCAATAAAAAATATATAAATGTAATGAATCGACTGTTTTTGCAATTACTGAAAAAGGTGCATATCAATTCAATAACATTTGTTGAGAATGCTTTGAAAAAGGAGCTAATTACCCTTTTAAAATAACTTTGCACCCTACCATCTTATGCTTATTTTAATAACTACACTCATCCAAGACTTCCCTCCCTAAGTTGGTAAAACTT
Source organism: Nephila pilipes (assembly GCA_019974015.1). Lineage (NCBI taxonomy): Eukaryota > Metazoa > Arthropoda > Arachnida > Araneae > Nephilidae > Nephila > Nephila pilipes. The sequence continues at coordinate 294,235 of BMAW01121985.1, forward strand.
AATTAAAAATCACCCAATCAAAACCCACACTTCCCTCCATACGAAGACTAGTCTTTCTAAAAAATTACATCCGATTAACCCAATCAAAAATTACCCACCGACATTCCTATGAATGTCATTTGACACTCTGAAAGTAGTAGGGTAATCACCCATCTTAATTCATACATTCCCTATGAATCAAGCGCGGTTCTTTTTCCCTTCCACAAGGTGATTAATTTAAAGGGCGTTATTGTTGCCAGATTGCGTGGGATGACATGTGACGGCCATTGAAATTAAGTCGTTTGGCCCACACCGTGCTAATTACTGACCTGTCCCATGGCGGAGTGAAAGGATTTCATTTCGCCGAAGAAGACAGCTTCGGTTTTTAAGGCTGTTACGCTTGTCAAGAAGTCTTTCTTCGGTTTTTCCAAGGTTAGTATGCTTCGAGATGGACAGTTTTTGGCTTTGTTTTTGGCGGCGACATGTCTTTCCGTGTTAAAGCAAGACGGAGATGTATCTGGCTTTAACACGCTCTTTCGCGCTAATGAAGATGATTTGGGTCAAAATTATTTCATTGGCACTTCGTTCAGTTACGTATTGCTAATTATTTGTAGACACCACCTACCACGCATAGTTAATGAAGCTGTTAAAAGTGAGATTGACTTTTTTCGTAAGTATTACGCAGGAGAGATTTTTGAAATGATTTTAGAATAGTTTTATTTTTTTAACATGTGCTAACATATTTGGTATTTGAGAACAAAAAAAAATGTCTGGGAAAAAAAAAGAACATGGTGTAAGTTTCTAAATATTAACTTGTTATAATGCATTATAAATTTATAATTTAGGTTGCTGAAGAATATATGTATTATGATGTATATATTTAATTTAATCTTTTATCGTCTGCTTTATTTTAATAATTCAAGACCAGATATTGTCTATTTTAATAATTTATGGTTTGTTCTTATTTTAATAATTCATTTTTTATGACGGTCATCTGTTTTATTCTTTTTTGTTATTAACATTGGCAACGTTTATGTACACTTCAGATTTTTTGTTTAGCAGGAAATAAAATGTATTAAGAATTTGATAAAGGTATTTCCTTTCTTGTTGATTACAGTGCTTTTGTGGAATCTGGGATTCGGAAGCACTACTATACATAATTAATATTAATTTTGGTTATCCTTTGATATAGAATGGGGACAAAATGGCTACCCAATTCAAAACTTTGTTATCCGAATGGAGAGCTCACTACCAGGGGTTGAAGACCTTTATAACTCAGATAAATCTTTTAAAAGAAAGCAATAAACACATGTTAAATGAAATTAATCTAGTTTCAATTTTGAAAAAAAAAATTGATAATGTTGGACGTTATATGGATGGGAGTTGAAGGTTGAATAATATTGTGAAATTGAAGAGGAGCCTCGTGTTTACTATGGAAGCACATTAAAGGTGTTTAGAAAGAGAAAAATGATGATATCTAATATTTTAAAACCCAGGCTATAAAACAGTTTTCAGTTTGAGCTTTTTTGATCTTGACTGCAGAATTTCAGTCAATATGGCAGAAAACTACTTTGAATGAACTTCGTTCCTAATGCAATCGAGGACTGTGGGCGATCTCGTAATTTTGAGCTACATGACAGAATGTTAACAGTGCCTCCGTCTTCTTCAACATCTAACTCGAGTTATTTGGGACACAGTTGAATTTAGTGTGCAGAAATCTTACATTATTTCCTCAACTGTATTATTTGTTGAAACTAGTTTCGAACCTTCAAAGTCGAGCGTTATCATTCATGATGTGACCGCAACTCTTATTCCACTATGATCATATAATAGGATTATTTGATAAACTAAATTTTTTCATTATAATTCATTAAAATAAACTGACTGTGTTGATAATAAAGTTTAAATATTTTTCATAAAATGAGCCTATATTAACAGCTTTACCCATATACAGTTTCTAATTCTATCGAGATGCGTTTATATATTAAATGCATAATTTTCACATCACACACACGCCCTAACATATATATATGCGTGCGTGCATGTGTGAGATCCACACTATTATATATATTTTTGAGTTTTTTTAGCTTTACTTTTTTTTATTATTATTATTTCTAAAACTAATCCACTTCATACCATTTACACTTTCGTGCGTATAAACTACAAACTTTAATTCAGAACTTTCTATTAGCTTCGATAATCGTCAGAGAAAATCTGGTGAGTGTTAATTCTGGGTTCTGTTACCAAACCAATTTACACTTTTGGATTACTTCTTGATTTTCTAGTTCGCTAGTGTGCGGTGTTTAAGTTTGCAGAATAGAATGTTAAGGATTCAATAAATCAAATAGAATTTACCTGATGACGCTTTAATACTATTTATGCACCAACTCAAGATAAAGTTATGTTCACTTAATCCAGCAATATGTTTATATATATATATATATATATATATATATATATATATATATATATATCATAAGTACAATTTAATATCAGCAAATGCTCTCTTTATTGATAATGTCACTGTAGCCTGAGGGCTAATTTAAGAAGTGTCATGGTCACTTAATACAAATAAGTTTATAAATCTAAGCCGGACTCAAACTTTTCATGTAGACTGATGTCTAGGTTGATACACTCCTACTCTACCAGCTCATTCCTCTTCCTTGACATCTGACCTGAGCTCCCTATATAGAAGTTCATCATTAATAATAATTCGAAAATACTTTTCGATGGAGCATTAAAAATAAAATAATATTATTTAATGAATCCCAATGTTATAAAATAAAATTAAATACAGATATTTAATTTTATGAGTTCCTTCATATTTTATTTTCTCAATCTAAATAATAATTTTTATTTTTTATTTTATAAATAGGCGAGAAGCTCAATGAAATTGTGCACTACTGCAGCCCTTTATAATTGAAACGATTAATAAATAATTATAATAGTGGTAGTGTTCTCTATGAATCTTTTCTAGCATGGGGAAAAACTTGTTAACTGTCCTGCATTACTGGTCCTAAATTGTGTAAATATTATTATAGTTTTCTGTATGGATTATAACTTGATGATGTTGATGTTACAAATTATATCTATATATATTCGACGCTTATTGAAAACTACTTTATAAGCTAATATCAACTCTGTGCAAGTTTTGCTCTGGGATAAAGAGACCTAGAATTAAATTACCTAGAATTAAAAAAAATCTTTTTCGAATTTGTGAAGAAAACGATAACAATAAGGAATTTAAATCAACAATGGAGAAATATATCTCCTTTAGTATTCGACATGTTTCTAGTTAAGAGAAACTGGTATGTCTCTGTAATTGTTACAGTTATGAAAGCTTCGTGAGCAATGATTGAAGTCCTATTTCCACCAAAAAAAAAACAATCGTGAGAAAGAAAATGGCTATGTAAGCATATATATTTTAATGACTTTTTTTTGAGATCAAAACTATGCTTCTGAATCTAATTTATCCCTCCAAGAGGAGTCGTCTATTACAAATTAATGTTATGCTTAAGTAGTACATGAAAATCTTCCGTAAAGCCCCTAACAAAATATAGAATCCGATCAAGGTTGAATATATTATAAGGCTTCGGTACTAGTGTTGATTTTCGACCCCGTGGAAGGAAGGAGGAGATTAGTTGACCCTAGGAGGCTGGCGGCGTTTCGCATCCATGAACCATGAGTCGGAAGAAAAAAGCTTGACTAGTTGCTTTTTTACTGCGCCTCTTTCCATTGCTAAGAGATGTCTGCCATCGGAGTTGGTTGAGACGTTGTTGAGGAGAGCACGCGAATATTCTCTCTCAGTATATCTCTTCAGATAAGGAAGTGAAAGATTCTGATAATTGCAGAGAGGGCCACTTTCCAGTCCATTACTAAAGTGCAGAGAGAGCATTAATAGCGCCCCTTTTTTGTATTGAACTTTTTTTGGAACAGTTTCCGCAATTGTACATCGCCTCTGATGCTCTAGATGAGCGGGTGCTCGTTGAAGATGTAGTCACTGAATAGGTATGACTATTGGATTTTGTGCTGTGATGTTGTCTTGACATATATACAGAGTAAAAGTTTTGTGCCTGAATTGCAACCATAGTTCCAGGCTGTGTCTGCAATCTATGTGTTCAAGTTTCAGGGTCATACTTTCGTCCTCCGTTGAGTTTCTCTTGGAGAGGAGATAGTTGTGACTCTCTTTCTGGAGTTAAGAAGGCGTTCGGAGTCTTTGCCCTGGGGTCAGTGAAAAGCTGACCAACGTTTTTTGCTGTCTTCTTACAACTGGCTAAAGAAAGAATCGTCTCGCCTGGTTAGTTATTAAGGTTATGGCCTATGAGAAGAGCCGCCGCAAGTCCATCTCTTGCTTTCTGTATCTAGCACCTTGACTCCACTTGCCATTGCTCTTGAGATGCGACCGTGTATGGACTCCATTATGAATGACGTGGTCAAATGTTTAACATCATCATTGTCAATTGACCAAATGGAAATTTTGAAAAGTCCATTAGCTGAATTAATTGTATTGCTCTCTCAGATGCAGCTCTTACTCATTTTAAGTGCAACTTAGAAAGCTCTGAGAAAGCAATATGGTGAAGTATTTCCTCGTCAAATCATCAATCTAATTTACATACAACTGTAAGTGTGTGAATAGTATTAATACATTGACGATTTCCAAATGATATAAAATAATTTTAAGTAACGTTTTTATTCGTTACGAACCTGAAAAATGTTTTTCTTCAATATTCTCAAGTATCCGACTCTGAAAGATTTTTTAAATAACAGTTGAATAACTTGTATGTATATACTTTAAGATAATGTAAAAATTAAAATACAATGTAAAATTTTCATAAATTAAAAAATTGTTTCTAATATTTCGCTCAAAAAGTACATAAAAAAAGCAAAAAAATGGCACTTGGAATGAAAACACCAAAACTGAAGTTTTAAATGAGAATGTTTCAATTTGTAAATTTTATTATGATTATTTTGATTGGATTTGTGCCTCCATCACAAATTGTAACCCTGAAAATTAAATATTTATAGAATGCGATTATACATTAACATACATGAAAAATCGTAAAAAAGTTGTGATAAGAGTTATAACTTTACTCATCAAAAAATAAAAAGTAATCCAATTATAGTTACGATAGAGAGTTCATCCTAGACTCACTTTCATAGAATCCTCATAAAAAGTTTTCATAAGATTATATGCGCATAATTTTTTTTCAATACGATATTTTAAAGCGCTGAAGTAAGTATGAAAAATCTTGATTTTCGAGAAAAACTGAAAATAATATCGTAACCAGAAACTTCTAATTTGCAAATAAAACTTAACATTAAAGTGCCCTGATTTGTAAAACGCACTGTCTGTATAACTTAAAATAAGTTATTTTTTCTTCCTGAGGGTCTTTAAAAACATTTTGCGCTTATATGTAAACAGTGTGTCTCATAAGGCTTCAAACCCTGATTCGATTGTAATCAACTTTTCGTATCCCCTTACAGAATGAGTAGTCTCATATTTTTTTCAATGTTCAGCTTATTTAAGACTTTTAAGCAACCTTATAATCTTCCGTTAAGTGTATAATTGATATGCACCCAATTTCACAGTTGGTTACAAACAAACAAAACTCTTTGGTACCTTTATCATATTACACCATGTAAATTCTATTTCATGGTTAGGAAATTATCTACATGTTAGAAGATATTTTTTTATGCATATTACAGTAAAACATCAATATAAACAAACAAAGTTCCATTTCGGTAGGAGAAGGCTGTAGGTTTTAAAAATTCATAGACTATTATTAAAAATGCTTATAACTCAAGCTCTATGCTCAAGTTACTATGTAAGATATAAATAAACATTGAAACTGTTCCTAGACAAGAAATGGCCTTTAATAATAGACTTAAATAAAAATCGACTTTTGAATTGAAAATCGCGTTTTAAAAAGGTAGAGGATACCCTTAATTATAAAAGAAGAGTTTTAATGTAATCATGAATATTTCTGAACAAAACAATATTTTAACATAAGTGTCACGCAAA
>BMAW01121985.1:300260-363491 GCA_019974015.1 Nephila pilipes
CATAAAAAAATTGAATATGTTTTATAATGATCATCGTTGATGTAGAATGCTACAGAAAGTTTAATTTAATATATTAAACAACCAAAAAGTTGTTAATAAGTTGCATGAAGAATATAAATAGTTTTTTTTTTAAGTTGGAAGATGTTTTGTAAGTCAATGTATAGACAGTTCCTTTGGAGGTGTGATAGATGTTGGTCGAGCGATTTAAAATAATGAACACATTTTTCGAAGGAAAAAAAATTATTAGAATTAACATAAATTAGTGTGTAGATAGCGGTGACTAGACGTCTCCGCTTAGTGGACAGTCCTGATTTCTTAACAATTATCCTATGTCCCAGTGGGAAGTTTTAAGAAAGTCCGATTTTAAAGACACGACAAGCAAGGGAACGGCTTGATAGAACGAGAAGGAATATAAGGTTTTCGGTCATGTATTTATATCATTATATTTTTTAATATGAAACTTCAATCAATGTATTAAATACATACTTAATAATACAAACAAACTTTAATAATACAAATGTTAAACTTAATAATACAAATGTTAGAACTTGATTAATACAATGTTAAAACTTAATAAATGTTAAACTTTAATAATACAAATGTTAAACTTTAATAATACAAATGTTAAACTTTAATAATACAAATGTTAAACTTTAATAATACAAATGTTAAACTTTAATAATACAAATGTTAAACTTTATCAATACAAATGTTAAACTCTTTTAATAAATAATGTTTAATTTTAATAATAAAAGTAATCCGTTGAGAACTGATTATCAGGAACCTGTTATCAAGTGTAGTCTTTAGTTCTGAATATCGACCACCATTGTTTTGGATTAATGAACATGCATTTTGTCATGGCTTATAGCGACAAAACATTTTAGTATTGAAAATGAAGAGAGACATCTATAATTCAACAGATTTTATTCTTATGGCGAATGTTCCACGGCGATCTAGATCAGTTTGGAGACAGTTGCAAGGAATTACATCATTATACAAAGAAAGAACGGAGGGGAATTTTAGAGGAGAAGGTCAGTGTAGGAAGTTTGTTGTATGTCCACGAAGAAACCTTCGCATTTGAGTTTTGTCAACTGTTCTCTCATATGATACAGCATCGTACTGCTGGTAAGTGCATAGTTAAACAAATGATCAACGAACAAATATTCGATGATTTAGTTGTAATTTATTTAAAGATAAAATAGGTATTTTTAAGTACAAATTTTAATCAAGCCCTCTCAATGGTGTCCCGCTTTTCAAATGTTCAAATCTGGTCACTTCTAGCTATAACACACGTATTTATCCGTTTATCATATATCTTTTAAAAAAATATATAAATAAGGAGACGTTCGGTTTCTCATGATTTTCTTCCCAATCACGGGACTTTATCTGAATAACATGAAATTACAATTTCTTCCCAACCCAAATGTAGCGTGATTAGGTAAATTAGATGAAGATAGAAGTGAAGCATTTAGGTACAATGGTATATAAATGAAATAAAATTAAGGGAAACGAAGGAGAAAAGAGGAAACAACTGCTGTTACTTGAAATGTTATTTAGATTGAAATTGTTAGTTTCATAATTAAAGAGGAGTCTTAACAAAAACATTAATCTTTTAGCTACTGTTGATGAGAGTTGTGAATTAAGAATGAACAGTACAGGTAACAAGATTTCTATTTAAAATTATAAATTAGGATTGTAAGGTGAAATTCTAGTGAGAGAGAGATTATATATTCGATTGCAAGCTACACAAAGAAAATGATTCCGTTTGCTAGTGTCTTCAGTTGTAATAAGTAGTTTTTGACCAATATATTAAATTGAGATACCAATATACAAATTGAGATTAGGTAATGAAGAGAAATGTCACAAAAAATTAGAATTTGCAGCGAAGATACAAATGTTCTGTATTCATTCAATTTTTTTAAGGAATACGAGGTGTATTGCATTCATTTTTTCAATATAATTTGAATGGAATGTTTTACTTAATTATTTTTAACGCCCATCCCAAATTACTTACAGATGCTTACTTTATTTTCTTTTAATAGTTGTTATCATTGTCCATATATTTGTCTAGTTTGTGTGCATGTTTTCTTCACACCCAATCATAGATATTTACCGCCTGTTGTCGAACTGCATTCTGACTGCCTTACTCATCTTCGTGGAAGTTTCATTCTGAAAAACGTTTCTTTAAGTAAAAGAATAAATGAATGTCACTGAGCATATGATTTAGGTTGGAGAAGGTTGAAAACTTCCCACTTGAGAAGCTTTTGATTAATGCTTTGGTTTCTATCTCTGTGTGAGCCTGAGCGTTATCATGAAGTATACACTCCACCTTCAGCATATATGTAAGACGCCTGTTTGCTCGAATTGTTTCCTCCGTTCTTTTGAAGAAGGGCATCAGAAATCGCAGATGACCTGTCTTTGTTCTTCAAACACTGTCCTATACCTTTTACCAATAGAAAAATCCCGACACCATTTCATAAAATTTTGATGAATCATAATGTCAGAAGAAAAGAATTGCTGTAAACATTCCTTGCTGACTGGCCTCCTTCAGCTTAAATTTAACTTATATTAGACTAAGGTAACTTCTAAAATTTTAAACCTTTAAATCTCTAATTGTTCTTCTTTAAATTTATTGTCATAAACTGAGCAGAAGTTGCCATCTAATTTTAGTCGTAGTGGAAGGAAGAAAACTTTTAAGCAAATCTGACGTCTTACTTTTGAGTTCAGAGAACGTATAAGAAGCTTACTTCAGATATGCAGGCATTCCGATAAGCTGCAGAAATCAGAAACGTTTTACGCGAATGGAATCAGCAAAGAAAACGGTAAACTAGGCATGATATCGAGATAAAATGTCTGGCAAGTTAAAACCAGTGCTGCTAACCCATATATATATATGTGTGTGTGTGTGTGAAAATGAACTACTTGAGGATATTTAATCATTCTGTCGACTGTAGTTGTAAAACAATATTTAATCAATGAAGATTGAGTTCAAGTTTGTAGTGGTGACTTTATTTGTTATTCATTATGAAGAAGCTGCGCGTCGGTCTGCCGGGCTGAAGGAAAAGAAAGTCTTTACACTTGGCGGTCTAACCGCAGTGCCTCCAGCAATGGTAGATGATAAAAAAGTGCTCTCTTTTTTTTTTTTCCAGAGTATCCCACATATAATCGGGAAATTCATAAACGTCATAGAACACGTGGTACAGGATTAGGGGATCTAGGGGAACAACAAAAGACAGGAGTCTAGAAAGATTATTTTTTGACAGATTTATGATCGTGGGGGAAAAGGGAAAAATTTTTATGAGCACGGATTTAACAAATAAAAGGATAATTTGAATAGGATCAGGAATAAGAATGAACTCTTTACTTTAAATTAGGGAATGGATAGAATAGAAAAATTAAATTATTATTGAGAGAAATTGCCACCAAAGTTAATTCACTACACACACCTTCACTCACACACGCACACACACACACACACATATATATATATGTATATATAAATATATCGTAAAATTTTAATTATACTAAAATAATCGAAATAAAGACTCAATTTTTACTAATTATTTTAAGACTGCCATACATCTATCTAGAGCGAAGGCCGTCATAGCAGAATTCAGCAGATTTTTTTGAACTCTGTCTCTCCGCACTGCGCTTTTATTTCAATCTACGGCTTCCTCGAAACCAAACAAATCAATTAAACAATTGTAAATTATAACATACTATAGAAATATGGATTAATTCACAACATTCAAAATACATTTTTTATCCACATTTTCAGTCAATTCTTTTACAATTAAAAACTTTGCCGTACCTCCTCTCGATAATTATTATACATTTATGTTTCAGTAATCGATTAACATTCCATATTTCTGACATTTAAATGCTGACATAATAACTCGAAAGACGTATAATTTCAGAATTTATTGGGAATTATACTTACCAAATTTTATAAGGACTAATTATTGCAAATGAATATAATTTCACCATAATAATTACACAAACTCATATTAATTACTAAAGTATATTTACGTATGATAAAAAAAATGTTTCTAATTTGAATCATATTTTTCGAACAAAAGTGAATTCTATAACGACGTGTATAAAATAACGACATTGCGAAAATTTTAAAGTAGTCACTAATTTTATCTCTTAAAATTTTCATAATGGTAAACATTAATTAAAATGCACAACCATTTATAATTAACATTTCTAGAAGAATTTAATAAAAGTTCTTCCTCCAATTCAGCTACCCCGTAAGTGCTGAGAAGCCAGTGTTGACGACCAAGTGAAACCAACGTCCCTTCTGTGACGGACACTGGTTACAGATGTGGAAACTACCTTAACCTCGCCGGATAGCTTTATAATAGATTGGTGCAAAGGAGAGAGGCAAGGATAGAGAACTGAGTAATGCGGATTATTGCAGAACTGTGAAATCGGTGCGAAATGTGGTGTTTGGAAAGGCACTCCTTTCGATAACATCAGCTAGTTACTTTCCGCAGAGAGGGACACGTCAAAGCCCATTTGGATGTACATCTGTGATATTCGTCCTTGGAGAAATTACTATTCAAATTATTTGTAGACAATTCACCTACCAATGCATAGCTAATGAAGCTGCTAAAGTGAACGAAGTACAACAACAAATTAACATAAACACGCTGCAAAATACAATATTTTGGAAGATTTTCGAGACAAAATGACTCGTGCGTATTTATCGAGAATGGGAAAACCCAAAAGGCTTTGCAACTTATATAAAAACATATTTCTAGAACTTTTACATTTATTACTTTAAAAGCAAAATATTGAAGAATTAATATTTGTTTAAGTAAGAAGGGTTTAATGCAAAAATTCCTAAAACACTTGTTTTCCAAGTACTTGCATTTATATGTTTTCAAAAGGAAAAAAATAAGGAGCACTTTTCAAAAGAAATATAAAGGACCATAACAATTCCGTAAGCTCTATTATAGTTAAGCAGATGCTGAAGGGAGTTATTTAGATAGTAACAGACATTATCTTATAACTAATGTTCTATTAAATTAAGAAAAATATGCTACACATTTGACTTCAAATTATGTAGACTGTTATCGTTTTCGATATTTCCTTTATTAATGCGATATAACTGCGATGTGTCGCATTAGTAAAGAAAAAGTTTGCTTCATTATTAGTTATGGTTTTCATGTATTCATACATGAAAATTCGTTCTATTGACTTTTTTTTTTAATATCTCAAAACATTTCTTAATGAAATTAAACATTAGCAATAATATAACGCTTATTGTAACTAATGCATACAAGTGTATTTTATACAGCGTGCTTCAAGTACAGTTATACGCTAGTCACTGTACAATAAGGTCACCAGAATTTAACATTCGAAAAGCGGGACACCATCGAAGGGGGGGGGGACTTGATTAAAAATTTGGTACTTAAAAATAACTATCTTTGATACCTAAATAAATTACTTACCTAAACCATCTGAATAGTTTATTCGTTGACATCATTTGTTTAACTAGCATGCAGTACAATATGTATCGTTACAAAACTCAATATGCGAAGGCATTACTTCGTGGACGACCAACAAACTTCTTACACCTTGACCCTACTCCTCTCTAAAATTCCCCTCCGTTTACAATTTTGTATAAGATGTAATTCCTTTGCAACAATGTTCCAAATGATGTTAGATCGCTGGCGGAACATATCGCCATAAGAATAAAATCTGTTGAAGTGTACAAAGTGTTCTCTCTTCATTTTACAACTATAAAATGTTTTTGTCGCTGCCAATGACAAAAAATGCCACTGTTCATTAAATCCAAACAATGGTGGTCGTATTCCTGCAACTGATCAAGGCGAACTTTAATAAGTAGGTACTGATTATCAGTTCTCAACAATTACTTTTATTAATAAAATTTAACATTATAAAATTTGCAAAAGTAATATAAAGCTCATATCCTGGTGAAATAGCTACATGGAAGCCGAAAAACGTAAACTCATTTCCCGTTCTCCCCCCGTTCCCTAGCTTGACGTGAATTCTTTCTAAAAATCGGAACTTTCTTAAAACCCCGCGGGACGCGAGATAAATTGTTAAAAATCTGGACTGAGTGTTTTGTTACATTTTATTACATTTTCACTATTCTCTCACTGTTCTTTGATGCTCGAGATCTCCGTATGGTTTGGTCACCTTAACGTACAAGTTCATTAACATAATGACTTATATCCTAAAGTTATACGTATATATATATATATATATATATATATATATATATATATATATATATATATATATATATATTAAAACTTTTTTATGTATTTCACTTGGTGTGTGTGAGTCAATGTATCATCAAATTTTTGATCGTTGATTAAACCAACTTCCCATCAAGCTAAAGCTCTGAAATTTTGGGGATCGTTCTTACTCGCCTAACAATGCAATATTTAGACAAGTTGAAACTAATATTTCCATGATTTATTTTAAATAATGTAGTTTAGCCCAACCACTTGGCGCCATTTCAAAAATTGCCAAACTTGGCGATTTTTTTTGGGGGGGGGGTGAACAATATTTAGACATTTGCGACAAGTTTTAGCTAATACTTCAATAAATTTTTTTATAAACTTTGCCAACATGTAAAATGTTGGTTTTTGTCTCGAATTATATATATATATATATATATATATATATATATATATATAATGTACATAATTCCACTTAATATAGTTATATGTTAAGTATGCAAGCTCATGCATTAATTACTATTCACAAGTCGAGTTTAACAGATCATATGGTAACTGCAACTAATATGCACAAGCCTTTCGATACTACCAGAAATAAGTCGGAGCACATAACATTTCATTCACAAATATTAGATTCAATGAGAGAAAACTTTCTCAACTTCAGACACAATTAAGAAAACAATGCTTAAAATTTGAGCATACAATATAGTTTCCAACTTCACGATAAGCTGGTAGACGTATTTTAGACTTTACTTCATTATACACTCTATAACAAACAACAACAACAACAACAAAAAAAAAAAACGACGCACCTAGAAGGAGTTGCCCGATTGTAATGAAATTTCGTATGCAAAGACATTTGGACCGAACATTCAAAAGATTAAAATTTGGTGTTCAATGAATGAATAGCGGGAGCTACAGTGCATCGGAACTGCGCACTGAGCAGGTGTATATAGAAAGCATTTCTTAATCTCTGATGGTCAAATTTTCCGCAGCATTGCGGTTTAGAATACCTTTCAACGACGGAAAAAATGCCTCGCCTTAAGATTCGAGCTCATTACGAGCAACTGTCACCGTTTGAAAGAGGTCGTATCATTAGATTGAAAGAGGCAGGTAGGGCAAATCGGAGAATCGCTCCTTGTATGGGTCGAAGCAACGCGGCGATTAGAATATGCTGGTAAGAATGGGTGAATAATGGTAGCGTTATGATGATAGCGGTCGACATAGGGCCACAGTAGATCGGGAGGACAGAGTGATTGTCAGATTAGCTATCACAGCGCCTGATTCATCGTTATCAGCCATCAGACGTGCAACCCGCACACGAGTGTCCACTATGACCATTCACAGACGGCTGATAAATCTACGCTCGTACTGACCGCTACGCCACCTGCCGCTAACCCCTGCACACTGTCGAGCCAGATTACAGTGGTTCTTGGCTCCATCAGGTTGAAATGATGCTAATTGGGAACTTACAGTGTTTAGCGACAAATCCCGCTTACAATTGTGCCCTGACGATCGTCGAAGACGTCAAGGTGGACGTCACGCCCAGGGCAGCGTGCCGATCCTGCTTTCAATATTGCACGACACACAGGCCCTCAACCAGGAATTATGGTCTGGGGTGCTATTTTCCTTGATAGCCGGATCCCTTTGGTCGTCATTAGAGGCACACTTACAGCGCAGCGGTACGTTGACGACATTATGAGACCTGTTTTGCTACTGTTCCTTTGGAGTACTCTGGCCTTATTTTTCAGAAAGATAATGCCTGACCACATACGACACTTGTTGCTATGAACTGTCTTACAGCTCATCAAACACTTCCTTGGCCAGCCAAATCTCTCTCCAATCGAGCCTTCCTGGGATATGATTAGAAGGTGACTGTATCTACCAGGGAATGTTGATGACCTAGCCCACAATTGGACCAAATCTGGCAAGAAGTACCACAGGAGACCATCAAAGAGCTTTATCACTCTATGTCACATCGTGTGGCAGATTGCATCCAGGCTAGAGGTGAGTCAACACCTTATTTAGCTCGTTACTTTGTAATTATGTAACTCTGAAATCAATCAATCAATTTTTCTGAAAATTTAATATAATTTTCAATTTTGTACATAACTTTTCTACCCGCCAATTTTTGTCTCCATCAGAAAACTCCTTCTTGGTGTGTCGTTTTTTTTTTTTTTTTTTTTTGTCATAGAAAGTATGAAGAGTAATTATCACTTTTCTATATGTCAGTATCAAGATGGATCGGAATAACACGCCACATCCATTAGGTTTCTGAGCCTGCATTCAGATTGAATGCATAATACTTATAAAACAGAAAGAATGCAACAGTGATGATTTCAGTGCCTTGAGAATTAATTTTTGTATGACTTCTACACATTTCGAACGCTCAGTGTGAAGAGTTATTACGTAGTCATACACAGACACACACACATATATAACATATATATATATGTGTGTGTGTGTGTGTGTGTGTGTGTAATGATACTATTAATAAATTTGATAAAATAGTGGTTTAGATATTAATAAGAAAATATAAGACAAATATTTATTTGCTATCTTTCTATTCATCGTTATGATTTTGAAAACCTGGTCACTTCGATAGACATAGACATCTAGTTAAGATACTGTTAATTATTTATAAGGCTTATAACATTAATGATTTCAACGTGCTTATGATAAATTTAAGTTTTTAATTAATGTTGTTCTTGAAGGAAATTGCATAAATGGTGCATATAAAAAAATTTAAGCAAACTAGCGGTATTCCTTCAAGGTGGGCCTGCAAGTAATTGTTTGTCGAATATCTGCTTATGCTATAATGAACATATTTATGTTGAGAAAGATAATCTTATTTCTTTTGAAATATTGAAGATGCTCTTGTTTTAAATTACAATAAGTCTTCTAAGGATAAATTTAGCTTATCTTTTTATCCTACACATTTAAATCCAATTCAAGTTGATAATAATAAACAGGAAACAATATTTTGATACAAAATTGAAAATAATATAAAACGAAATTATTTGCAATATTTATGATGAAATATAGAATTTTAAATATCATTTTAATAAGGTATCTTTGTGTAGTAGCTGTTTACATATTTCAAATTTTAGAAATATTGTTAGTATTAATAATTTGGTAAGTTATGACAAACTAAATAATGTTAAAAGAAATGGTGAATCAAAATAGAAAAATAAAAGAAAAAAAAAAAAAAATGAAACCCAGCAAGTCAAAAAGCAATTTCGGTCTGAGAACCAAATATGCAGGGTTAAGCTTGCTTGATGGTACCAACCTTCCCCCTTGGAGACTTAGTTACCCGAATTAGAATGATTTAAAACTATATTTACTGCACTAACTCCGATTTTTTATATTAAACAATCACCAAACGGGAGCAATCAAATAATTGCATTCATGTTTTCGAACAAATTTGCTACGTCAGCAAACTGATCATACGATATGATCAAACCACCGCAATTAGCCAAATGGAATGCGAACCCAAACCACGTTATCATTCGAAAAATTCCAGAAGGTTCGAAATATATAAGAACCCTGAGTTTTTCAGATAGATTTCAGATTCGTCGGTTCTAGCACCGCGTGTGTGTTGTCCACTGATTTCGCTTTTTTATTTGTCTCGCTTCCTCGTGCGCTTCAATGTACACGTCTATTGTTGTAAGCAAACAAATATTGCTGATTACATCTTTAATTATTCAAAACACCAAATTTCATGATTACAAAACAGGTTTTAAGCGTCCATGAAGAGGCACGTTATATATTCATGATTGGTAAATGGCGTTTTCCACTCTTAGATGATTGCAAAATCAGTAATAACTATTACATTTAAAATAAATAAATCATGTATACGAAATTACCTTTATCACTATGAAAGTTAAAAATTAAGTTCGTCAAGCAAGTACTAAATGTTTATCAGATTATTACGGAACATTGGACTTAGATCATGAAACAACAATAAATGTATACACTTACAATGAGTGATAATAATTAAACAACATGAAAACGTGATAATTGATTTGAAAAATAGCTCAGTAAATTCAAATATTTTTTTATTAAAATAAAAATCTTGTATAGTATATTTGAAGTCGCTTCATTCTGCGCTGAAAGAAACGTTTCAAAGAAACTTAATTTCTATTTTTCAGAAAGAAGTCTTTTCCACAGAAAAGCTGTTTTTTTCACAAAATGCGTTATCATATTTCAGAAAAAGCGAAAACTAATTTAATTACAAAGCAGCACAACCCATCGTGAATATCAATACATTCTCGACATGAAAGAACGGTAAATCGTTCTTTTAAACTATCATAACCGTAACTACTTCTAAAGCTTCGGAAACCCATTTAATTAAATTATACAGAATGATAATGAGTCTGAAGCCAGCTCCACAAGCTCTTCCTCCACTTTTTTAATCTTGTTTTATTTTTTTTAAAAAAAAATGAACCTTGTAAAACGGCAAAATTAATTCAGTACATTTTGCATTCTCTCTTCTTTCCCCCTTCTCTTCTTATAACTTTGCCATTGTGTGAAAGGTGTTGTTTTATTAAGAAAATTGCAGAGCAATTTCTTGGCTAGCAAAAGATATTCCCGGATATCTTTTTCCGTGTTTTTTTAAAAGCCTTGTAATTAAAAAGTGTTTCCTCTTTACATTATCAAGTTTTTAAAAAAAAAAGAAGAGAGAAATTTTTCTTTCTTTACTTTCTCGAAGTGCCGTAGGTAGTAAAGATAGAATGCTGCAGTGCTAAAATCGAATGAAAGTAAAATATCTTGGAGCAATTAATTTTTACGCCCTTTTCTTACAACATTTTAATTTCATTTTCGATCGGGGAGTGAAGGGAATTTGCGCTCTTACCTTGTTAAATTTAAAATCGTTCCTGATATTTGAAAAGACTGTTATGTTTTTCAACAAAGAGGAATAAAAGTATTAATAATCAGTTCATAAATGGAGGGCGAAGGTAAAAAAAAAATACTGAAATAAAAAAAGGAAACGAAAATAATTTTTAATTGCGAAAAGAAAAATTAAAAAAAAAAAAAAAAAAAAAAAGCTTGGAGGTCTTATTTTACTTTAAGCTCTTAGCTAGTTGAATTGTTATCTTGCTACGAGTAGTTTTAAATCAGTAACTATTGTTAGTTCAGACATGCCAGGTCATTATTTTTTCTCTTTTTAATAGGTTTTCTTCTACTCACATTTTATGTCTATGTCAAAACTTTAAAAACTTTTTCCTCACCTTTAAAAGCACTCAACTGGGCTGAAATTTTCTATACACGATTGTTTTGGATGACAATACGATTATTCACTTATACTTAATAAAAATTAATTGATTAAAACTAATTATTTAAAGAATTATAATTCACGCCAAGTCGCCAAATGGTCGCCGAATCCGTCGCCAAGGTGAAGGGGTCATTGTTTAAACTCTCTTTCGTTTATTAGTGTTTTGTTAAAAAAATTAATGACTCAAGATATTTTATGCCATTGCTATTTGATGATTCAGTTCCCTTTTGCTCTTAAAATTTTAGGTATAAAAAATTATGTTACGCAAAGTGTGAAGTTTGAAAGGAAACCCATGTTCGAAAAGCTCGTTTTTTATTGGTGTTATTTAAATATCTACCAATATTCATATCCCTTTTTTTTTAAATGTTCAATGTATCTTGTAACATAATTGTTTCTCAGAGTACCGTTATTAAGCAATCATTTTGTATTTTCAACAAAACATAAAGGCCCAGAGCTCTGAATACCAGGTTTATTCGAAATTTAACATGACAGTGGTGATTGATATTGCATATAATGCACGAGCTGTTTGCCAGAGCCTTTATACATAAAGGGTACTAATATTTGATCTTGAATTTACCAGTGCAGTTGAGGCTGCTATCTCTCTACGGCACAGCATGGTACTTAGGGATGAGAATATGCACAGTAGTGATATAAGTTGTTATATGTAACAATAGAGCACCTTTATATAATCAGTGTTTTCTTAGTGTTGGTTAAATAATGTTAGCAATTGCTTACTTTGCAAGTGTTTCAGGCTAAAATGGATTTCAATTACTTCGTCTCTAGGAATAAATTAGCTTAAATGGAAAATGAAACAAAACATTCAGAATGGGCAGTCGATTATCAATTATAAAAAGCAAAGTTATTTGAGCAATTGCATAAAAATATAATCGACCTATTTGTGGTCTTTAAAACATTGAATAGTGTGTTTTTAATGAAACAAAATAAATTCCCCTTATAATTAATTTGGAATAAAATAATTTTGATTAAACAATACCAAAATCATAAAGAATTTTAAAAGGTAATACTTTGTATCCTAATATATATGAAAACAATAATATTTTATATTACTTATTTTTGATCAAAATGTATAACTTTCTTTAGATTCCATCAACACAAATAAGCAGTTCTTAACCGTTAAAATGACGCTACAGGAAAAAAGCTCAAACAGCTCAAAGTTACAGGAACAAAATTTTTTCATTTGAGTTAATAATAGACTAATAAGAAACCCACTCGAATTTGATGCTCAAATAATTATTTCAATTAAGAAGTAATGGCAAAGCCCTCTTAACAATCAGAAAAATAATAAGTCTTTCAGAGATATTTCATGCATTGTTGAGGCTGACATCTTCGCTAAATTTTAAAAAGTAGAACTTAGGCTTAAAAGTAGAACTTTTATTCAGACTTAAAAATTCTCCAGTGTTAACGTGAAATTTTGACTTCACTCTTCTATGAAGAGCAGCATATTTTATTATGCTCAGCATTTCGGTTAGAATCAATCCATTTTTTCTTGTGTAATAGAAAGGGATATCGTAAAGTCTTAATTATTACTAAGAAATTATAGAGATATCTGAATAAAATTTATTCAACATATCAATTGATCCTTAAGTACAAAATGGTGAAAATTGCAGTTATTAATGTTGATTTGCCTTGTTTCAATTTAAGGGACCTACAGAATCGTAAAGTTTATATTTTATCTCATGCAGCATAAAGTTTTAATTATTACTAAAAATCACGAAGATAGAAATTTAATTTCTATTTATTATATTTGAGTTTCTCTGCAAAATTCACCATCCACAGTTATACATTTCTCTCAGCATTTCTTGACCTTTCGAAAGCTATCATTATAGAGCTCAGCGAATTTTGAACTCTATCTTCCCCAACTGCGAGTTACTTCAATCTACGGCTACCTGAAAACAAACAAATTAAAATTAATAATTGTAATTTGCCATATCATATACATAAGAAGGATTTAATATACATAATAATTTTCATCCAGATATCTCGTTTATTTCTTAGTACAATAATTAAAACTTTCCGATACTGTCCCGTATACGTTACAAAATCGTATCGAATATTAATAGTGTTAAAATGATATTTAAATTTATCTGTAAAGGGGGAAAACATCGTATTTATAATTTACTCCAAGAATTTAAGGTCATATAGTATTATAATCCAACAAGTTTATTTTCATGTTGGGATATTTTTTTAAATTCGAAAATGTATTCTGAGTTTCAATCTTACTTCATGACTGTAGAAGATATCTTCAAGATGATATTGCAATGTTTTAACTTAAAAAAAATGAACTTGTTGAAATATGGATGCTTCACAGTTTTAAAACAAAAGTTTTTGATTCATATTTATTTGTGAGTGAGTGATTGCGATGTTTAACGACACAAAAGCCAGATATAATTATGCTGAGCCTAACAAGTTATAACTGTGAACTATATTTGAAAAAAAAATGAAGGAAGAAAACAAAAATGGTTAACAAAAAGGAGGGTCGAAAATAAAGAAGAATCGCTAGTATATCCTGGGGTGCATCATCAGTGTTTATCAAAGAGAGAAAGAAACCCCATAGAAAAGAAAACAGAATCATACTTTGGGATCATGATTCCTGTACCTGCCTAAAGAAGGCAAACCTCTAAGGGCTCATATTTACCTAGTAAGACATGTAATAATGCTGGAATGTAATACTTGTACCATATCCTAATAATATACCTAGTTTTTAACTAAAACATAAATCATTGTATTAACTCCCAAAAAAGACACAACGGGACACATCACGTAAACACAAACAGCCATCACTCAAGGTTACAACCGTAACCTCCAACGACACAAAAGCACTAATAAAAAATAACCTTCCTAAACTTCCGACTCCCAAAGGAACCACTTACCTCTACGTGATTTACCGAAGCAACGTCCCCAGATCGAAGATGGATCTATAGACTTGAATTTATATATAAATAAGTGAAGAGAGGCCGCTTCTTGGACCGTTAAATCTGTTCCTGCCACCTCCTATAAATAACTGAAAGTTTCTCAGACAACAAACTCTCTCTAAGTCCATTTCTTCGCATCAAATATGAAACACGTAGTTTCTGCCTCCCAACAAACTAGAGGCGGCGGATTTCGAGGTTGGTTTGGGGAGATTCTTCTTCTGCTAGAGTCAAATGTATAGCTCTGCGAGAGTGTCCTCCGTATCAGAAGTGACAGGTCGGATTCAAAGGTTTGGTTTTCAATTTCAAATGGTATTTTGACTCAGCTGGTGTTTCTGTTCGAGATGTGGATGAGGAATGGGTGTTTAAATCCGCGTTCGTCAGTTAGGTTGTAAAATAAGATTTTGATTCGAATGCGCCGAGATGATGTGTTATAAATAAATTGTGGAGAAACATGCGCTTGCACATAATTCGTTAACGGGAGTCTTATTTTTCTCCTCAAAGATGGAGTAAATGATGAGATTTTCATTTAACACGTTGTTGAAATGGTGCTTGAGAAATGTGTGCTTCGAGTTGTGTTGGTTTGTTTTTGGTAAAATATTTTGACTATGGTTAAGTTAAGAAACGAAATATTTCGTTAAAAATTAAAATATTATGAAGCATTTCATAAAAGATATGAAAAAAGGCGAAATAATGCATAAAAGTACTCGAAATATAATCTTAAAATTTTTTGTTTTATAGAAATGTATTATACAATTAGTTGAGATATAAATATATTTTTGAGCTATTTTTCAATATATTTCGTATATTGACCAGACAATCATGAAACAAGTCTTGTATGTTATTGGAAAACGTAAAAAATGAAATTACTTTCTAACGTTATTATACTTAACCTAAATTTTTTTTGAAAAATTATAATACTTTTTCCATGTTTATTATTATAATTACATTTCTTTTTTAAAGTAAAAGGAGCTAATTTATAAAAATTCATTTTTATTTTAAACTTTATTTAAATTGATTATAAGTAGCTATTTAAGTATTGGGACAACAGTGTTTAAACTCTAACATTTTATGTAACACAAAGTCTTAAAAATCTTACAACCAACATTCACAGAAGGACAGTACTTATCAAATTTAGTTAAAACATATTTTTATGTAAAATATCATTTTTGTAAGTATCCATTTATGTTACGAAGCTATTCATTTTCTTCAAAATTTTATATAAACAAAATATATACTTATTACACACAAAGCGCTTATAAAATTGGCAAAAAAAAAAAAAAAAAAAACCTCAGATCAAATACGGAGCGATATTTAAATATTTTGCTCAAAATGCGTTTTTTCTCAAATATGTTTTTAAAATTTGTTAATATTTTCACACAATATTTTTCACTACTTATTATACATTGAAAAGTCCTTTTTTTAGTTATTAATAAACATTACACATTTTGGATATTTCCCAGTATTTGAATAAAAGTAACGAGAAATTTAATTCATAAAATTTTACATTTTTTATGAAATTATAATTTTGTTCAAAGTGAAGATAGATAGAGAATGGCTATGTTTACAAGTACTCTTAAAATTTTTAAGAATATAAATGCAGTGAATTTTATTCAAGTTGTACCAAAAGATAAATATGACTATTCATTATAATTGTTCATGTATAATTATTAGTGCATACAAACGTGAATTTTTACATAAAGAAATACATAAGTATACAGATGTCTCAATGTTTAAACTTGACCTCCATTGTTTTCAATTTAAAAACGTGAGGATTCAAATTTGGCATAAAATAATCTTATTTTTCTCCATCGAATACGTCTCAGTTACATTATTTATAATAATTTGTAAACATTAAAAAAAAAATTTCTTTCAGAATAAAAACATTTAAAAATACTTTCTATCCGAATAAAAACTTTTAAAATTATTTCCCCCTTAAATCCTTATCTGCAGACTATTTGTCATCTCATATACATGTTCCAACAACTGCTCTCGCTACCGAATGACAATAAGCAAAGAAATACATGTATCAAAACTAACCATCCCCTCACATTATATTTCCCATTTCAGCGAAAACTCTATTCGCCTTTTTCAGAAAATATCTGGCGAAAATTTTCAAACTACCTAACCATAAAACTCAGACCTCGAAACCCACATTCTCAGCCTCTCTCTCGACTAAAAGCTAAAATAAACTCAGAGGAAAGTACAAAATCATTTCCCTTAAGGCTACTCTCAGAGACCCTCATCCAGTTGGAGAAGACGGTCCCAGTTAATGTGTTTGCTCTCCAGCACGTCCAGCCAAATCCCCCAACTTTTCCAAGACCAAATATGATCCTGGGTTGCCGTAAAGCCGAGATTTCGATGGCCCCCAAATGTCGCCAAAGCTAGTGTACGTGGCATCTTTAAAAGCGTTACCATACCTTCGGCAACAGAGAATCGATTACGACTTCGATTAATCGTTGGCTAGAAGACATCGTAACTGGATTTCGAGGAAGAAAAGATTCTAGGTAGAACGATAAAGGCCGAAGTCACGTCCAGCAATCAAGATGGACTGTCAATTCGGTGATGGGAAAGGTTCGCACCTGAAGCAGGGTTCATCAGAACATTTAACCGTACGATATCGTTCTTTTGGAAGATTTGGTTTATGTGTTTACTATAAATTTCGAATGGTGTCGTTTTTATTCCCATAAAATGGAATCGATTTTACTCGTTCTTCTCTTGAAGTGGTGGTTTGGAATGTTTGGTAATAAATTTTTAATGGATAGTGAAAAATCCTTAAATATGTAACGATAAGGAATTACTTCGGTTTTTGGTCGCTGGATGTATGCTTTTAAAATTAAATATGAATGACATTACGGTCGTTCTGAGAGGGCTCTGTCCAAATAAAATGTGAACCCGTCTATTAAATAGGAAAACAGAGGTTATTTTTAGCCTCTCTTCTTCTAAAATACATTCTAAGAGGTCAAACATTTATGAAGAGATCAAAGATGGCTTAAATTTATATCTGTGAAAACTGAAATAAATTAAAATTGAAGCATAATTTAAACAATATCAGACTCGTTATATTCACTCGTATTATATATATAACAGACCAAAAAACACTTTAATTATTTATTTTAAGTTTTATCATAGTTAAAATTTATCAATGAACTTTTTTAAAAACTTTTTTGATGAAACTAAGATCATTGTTTAAAAATTTATCAGCACTATTAGTTCATTGGCTTCTCGGTCACTTTGTTGATTGAATATAACAAAGTGTCCCATCTCTATACAGAATATATATCTTTAAAGTGGTTTTTGATAATACAGCAAGAAATTCCAGATATGGCAATAAAATTGAAAGAAATGTATTCAAACAATATTTGTATTCGTCATTGTTGACTCAAAGTATATTTCATTGCAACCTTTTTTTTTTCAGTATAAAAACAGCTGACAAATATGCTAAAATATATTAAAATATATAAAACAAATAATATTTGTAATCATCTTCATTTACTAAAAGTGTATTGTAACTTTTTTGCACCATAAAACAACTGACAAATATGCTGAAATGATATTTAGAAAGCTGTAGTCTTTTCTGTTCCTTATTTGTGTTAGAAAACGTATACTTGATTTTAATAATTGGAATTCATAATGGAATATCTAAAATGCTATGTAGATTTTCAGTTTACACCATCTAAAATAATCAATAAAGTAATTAGTTCAAAAATATTCAAAGAAATTGAGATTTTATGCATATGCTCGCCAAAACAAACAAAATAACCCTGAAAAATATAATATACATTCTAAAAAGCTGAAAAAGAATTTACTCATTTAAAAGTTTACTAAATTTATTTATATAGGACCGAAATTTACTTCAGTCCAAACAACTTTATGAAAATTTCATTCTTAGAAACAACATGCGAGACAAATTTTTCTGACAAATGTTGAAACAAGTTGGTACTTTTTCTTAAATTATTTCTCCATTAAGGTACTATTTTATTCATGGACTTTTCAGCATTTTCAAAGACCAAAATTTTCTCAAAATATAATGTTAATTCGTAAAATTTCAAAATTATTTTCTATTTTATTACAAATAAGATTATTTTCTTTCACATTTAATAAAGAAATTTTTTTAAAACAAATAATGTTTGCATTTCTACCAATGCTGATTCTGAAAATAAATAATGTAGTCTTTACATTCAAGATAGAGCGCTAGTTAATTTTATTTGGAAACTGAATTAAATATTTCTGTACTGTAAAGTCATGAATATGTTTACTTAGCACGTAACCTGAAATATAAAAGTATTAATAATATAGAGTGATCTTACGAAGTATAACAGCCATATACCTTCTACTACATGTCAATAAATCTAAATCAATTATTTTCTAAAATTCAATTTCAAAAATGAATTTGAAAGCCATAAATTAAGGGAAAAAAGAACTTTCTTGCTTTACAAAGGAGCAAATACATTTTAGAATCTCCAGGCCCTCTTGTTTATTCTCTGGTAAAGACTACACGAAATTTCTTTGCCGAGGAAATCCAATGTGGCTTGTACAAAATGTTTGCACGCCAAATCCCCTCCGCAAAATAAAAAATAACTCTCAGTTCCCTTCACAATGATTGGTTTCGCCCGCATCTGTTTTGATGTCAAAAACAAACCTTTATTGAAGGCACTTTTTTTGTTTTGTCGTTTTTCGTATGTTTTGTCTTTCGCTTGGCTTGAAATTTTTTCTCACTTCTTTTCCACAGGAAGGAAGAAATTCGTTATACATCTCTAAGATTTAATTTAGTTAATTGATGTAATATAATTTTTTTTTTATCTTTTTGAGATGGAGATATATCGAAGA
The DNA here is from genome assembly GCA_019974015.1 of Nephila pilipes. Classification (NCBI taxonomy): domain Eukaryota; kingdom Metazoa; phylum Arthropoda; class Arachnida; order Araneae; family Nephilidae; genus Nephila; species Nephila pilipes. The sequence goes on from BMAW01121985.1 coordinate 319,514, forward strand.
AGTGATAGTTTTCGCATCGAAGCATTCCAAATTGACTTTTCGTCCGCCTTCTCTCTCGCGTGTTTTTTTTTTTTTTTTTACTCGTAATTTACATGATGCAAAAGAAATATTTGATCTTCGTCATTCTGCGGTTGAGAGCACACTCTTTTTGTTTGCAGATGTTCTGGAGCGCCAAGAGAAATAAAAAAAAAAAATTCTGAAGTTGATGCAGACTTTCGATGATATTTCTTTTTCCAGAACTAATTAAAGCTTTTCAAAAAGATCTTTCTTCAGAACTCTTCAACGATATGATTGAAACCCGAAGGTGATAGTATTAATTTAATTAAAGATCGGAAAATAGAATTTGAAGAATTACTAGAAGACGTAAATAGCGAAGAACGATATGTTTGATATTTCCCCAAAAAATATGTTTGGAAGAGACTTTAATTTGTCTGTCTGATGAGTTAAAAAGAAAATATAAATGTTATCTGACCTGATTTGTATTTCCAAAAATATTCCTTATCTTGTAATAGGGGAAATTATTATCTTTTCTAACGATGAAATACATTGTAATCTTCAAAGCTGAACATATTACCCTTTAAATTACAAAGATGTTTGACTCAAAAATTATCTAGGTAAAAACTGAATCAAATGAACCTTAAAAAATGCATCCAAAATATCACGTTTTTGATATTATGGATATAAAATTTCACCCTAGAAAAAGAATTTTATTTCATAAGTTTAATAAAGACATGTAAATGAGATTAGATATATTATAAGAATTACATATTTCATAAAAATGTTAAAATTTATTTTTTGTAGTTATTGCAAATAATATTGCGGTACTTTTTACAAATGAAGTTGGTATATATTGTACACACATCACAGTATACTTTCACACACAATCTTCTTTCCTTACACGTATACAACATCTTCTTAGCTTGGATTTGGATGGTGGTATTGGCGTTATTTCCCCAAACTTTTCGTCAAGTATTTCTAATATTATTTTCCTCAGATATAATACGTCAAATTTGGTATTTTCAAATGTTCTTTCAGAAATGGTTCTGTGAGAGATAATCTTAATTCTGCTGGTATTGTTTTCGATACCATTTGCTGCTTTGCAAAATGCTAACTAGAAACAGCAAAAACTAAATACAAAAATTATGACTACAATGCTTAAAAGCAAATTAAATCTTTACGAAGTAATTTTCAAAAACTTACACTAAGGTGTTATGGATGGAATATCATCCCAGATCAGTTTTCTTTGTAGTTCAGCTATCGAAATACATAACTAAAGTAAACTTTGTTATAATAACGGTATGTCTGATGACATCTTAAATGATTACAGGAAAATCAGTTGCCAGTAATTCGGGTGTTTGATAATATTAGAAAAAGAATTTACATGAGGTGATTTTTTTTCACCCATGATACCTTTTAAGGGTTGAATATTTTTATTTCCTTTTATGCTTATAACAAAAAATAAATTCATTTCGTAGAAAGAAAGACCCGCGTATCCTAAAAAATATTCTTGTCAAGTAAATATAAAATGTTTGTGTATTGTGAATCATACTTGTTAAATGTTCTTTACTTTTAATTACGTGAAACAGTATGTAAGCTGCCCATACTTTGATATTTGTGCAATAAATGAGTAGCAAATCTACAATAAATTTGTAACATTACAAGTTTCTAAAACCAGGAATTAATATTTTCATCTCATTTATATGTATAATACATACGATAATGCATAACAAGTTGGTATAACAATCCATTTGTCTTTAGAAAAATGTTCTTATGGAATGAAATGACTTTTGAATTTATTCTGAGTACTTCAGAACACACGAACTTATAATAAATTAAATTTGGAGTAATTAGAATTGAAGATCATTTAAATAATCACTAAAAATCTATTTTATATTTCTATTTAACAAAGAATATAACGTTACAAGTGGTGGTTTTAAGGAAAGTTTTGTGTGTGTTTAATAAAAAAAATTAACTTAAGACAATTCCATCAGAGCTGTCACATGAAATAAAAAAAAAGCCTGCGTGCTGCTAGTTCGATGAAATTAACCTTTGAAATTTTCATGAGGTATGGAAGTTGAAATTATTGATTAATTACTAATTAATGTCGCACTGAGAAGTAATACAAGGGTTATTGGCGGCGAACCTTGCAATTATGAAACTCAGCCAAGTGATGAGGACGGCAACTTTTTCACCAAATTTCCATATCACACCATAGGGAGGACTTGAGACCTCGACAGATTTAACACACATCAGCCCGCTATTCAGAGGGACCTTAGTGACATCAGGTCTTGAACCGACAACTCGATGAAAGCAACTTCAACCGCGAGTTCACGACCATGCCACTAGGCTACTGCGGTCATGGAAATTGAGAGAGTGTTTCTAGTTAAGATGTCACTCTTGTCGCTGGTCTATTGCACAGAATTATTAAGCCAACGAAATTATACTATTAAAAGGTTTAAGAAATTTAGATAAAAGATAAAAATTATTGTCTACCATGTTTCATATAATATTTGGTTTCTGTTTAGTTTAGTTTCACATAATATTTATTAATGAAAATTTGGATAAACAGTTTAAAACTAAGAATTTCATCTAAAATCATGGAGATGATCCTATAATAAATTTAATGCATAGGTACCAGGCCCTAACAAAGTCAAAAGAAGCAGGCTCTTAATTCTATTCCATCTGCTTCAGCAACTCTGACGAATAAACCCAGACTTCCTGATGTTCGCAGGAAGAAAAAAAATGTCCTCGAAAAGGAATGGTGAGATTTTTGTCCCTGAATTCCAAGCACGACGATCACGTAGGACAAGTGCCAGGAATAAGGTGCCTAAGGATTCATGTCCTGGGTGCCGAAAATCCAGTCTTCTGCAGCTTCAATTCATCATTACGGCGGCACATCATCTATCAAGTGTCACTCGCATGACTTGCTTTGATTTTCTTTTGCCTTTTTTCGGGGCACTTTTTGCAAGTTATTTTCTCTTTTATCAGGTTTTGCTTCGTGATGGTCATCGTTGCCTAAATCAACACAAGTCTCCTAGTCTCTGTTGAAATTTTCTTCGCGCAGGAGTTTTTTTTTTTTTTTTTTGATTTTTTTGAAGTCCTTTTTTTTTTAGGAAAATAACCTACCGGAAGACTTAGGAGTTGAAAAGGTAGTTCTCAAAAATATTTTGAGCTTTTATATATATATATATATATATATATATATATATATATATATATATATAAAAAAATTTAAAGACCGATAAAATGTTACTTGACTTGAAGTTAAGAACTTTTTATTATTGATATACACATCACTGATTTAATCTTTGATTTCAAAGTATTTTGTTGTATTTCTAAAAGTACACAGTGCTTTGGAATAAAAATATATGTAATATATTATAATATATATATCAAAAGAGAAGAAAAACAAATTATCAAGAAATTAAAAAAAAATTTAAATAGCCCCTAAAAACTTAACAAAAATGGAGAAGAATATATTTAATCTTGTAACAGGAATTAGATTGTTAAGATGAGTTATTATAGAATAACACACACACACACATATATATATATATATATATGGTACTGAAGTGGTAATAAGCTGCGAGAGCATATATACACTTCAGATGACTCAGATCAGTAGTTGTGATTGATCCAGGATAATTTAATATTTAAAACATTAATATTTATTTGTCATTAACTATAATATTGGGAATAAGAATATCAATCGTCCAAATATAGCAAAAATTAGAAATGAAGTCAGTTCGAACATTTACAAGAATAATAGCTAATGGATACAACTCGAATCAGAAAGTTATTATGCTGTTTGGAATATATTGATAAAGAACATCTGTCGAGTAATCTCGTAGACAACAGCCCAAACAAGATTTGACAAACAAGATCTCAGAGGACTCTGGTTAGTTGCTTTGCGAAAATGATAAATGTACAAGATAATAAGGATGTTTTCTACTCATCTAGAATGAATTCAGCAACTCTTTGCCCCGTCGACGGAAAGAAGGAAATCCGGACAGGTCCATAAGAGAAATAAAATTAGTAATCGGATTACACATAAAAGCAAACTAATGACTTTCATTTTTTTGCTGTGCTCTTCCGATGGCGGCACTGGTAGAAATACCAATATCCCAGGAACACACGCGGAATAATTGCAATTTGCATAATCTGCGCATGTGGAAATAAATAATTCTAACGAGCCGCCTCATCGAAAGGTGAGAAGTTGCAAGTGGTTCGAGGAAGGCCCCCTCAGTATTATCATCATCTTTTATAATTTTTTTGACTAAAAATAAACAAAAAGAACACTTTAATCCAGGAGACTGATTTTTTTTTTATTAATGTAGCAACTATTGACGACAGACCTCGTAATTCTAAAGCTCGATAAAGGGGCTAGGACAACATCTGAGCTGGTACTTTCCCTGAAAATTTCCATACCATATCATTTGAAGGATTTGGAGCCTCGACAAATTTAACGTGTATTAGCCCCACTACACTGCTGGTTCTTAGTGATATCAGGACTCGAACCCACAAATCATCAAAAACAACGCCAGCTGCGATCATGACCACTCGGCTGCTGCGGCCCATTTCATTGCTAGGAGACTTGATATTTCCTGTTTGATTTTTTTTTTTTTAAATTTTTTTTTGATTTTACAAAATTTCGCTCAGAGAAAGTTTACATTTCTTCATTTTCATGTTAGTGAATTGTTATTAATTCAAAAGCCTCAAAACTGAAAAAATTAAATCTATATAAAAATATAATTTTAATAATGTTTTTGTCATTTACATACTTAAGAATTGAATACAAAATTTTACTCGCATCCTTTGAATAAGAAACATGAGATTTGTTTAGTATTTCTTAATAAATAAATAAAAAATAATAATAATGAAGCAAAGGTATCAAATCCTCTCTCTCTCTCTCTACTTGGCTTTCTTCAATTGGAAACAACTGAACTCGATGCTTTGAGCTGGGGTAAGATAGCTTGCATATATGTATGATTGCATATAGATACAAGTATATATGAATCTCTTTTCTTGTGTAATTCTTCATCTATCATTTGCTCTCAATTTGCTCTTTAATTAGACGAAAACATTTGTCTCTACGAGATATGTTTCATTGTTAAGAATTTATCAAATGAAAACTCTTAGGTTAGAAAAAATGCACATATCTTTAGAATTTCATGAAAATTTTTTTAAAGTTTGCTCTCCCTTGCTATTTTGGATTCATGGACATGTTGTTGATTATATGAAACAATTACAGATATCTTCTATAATCTCTAATCTATTTGATTAATTTGTAAGCAATAAAAGTCTTCTGAAAAATTAAAAAAAAAAAAAAAAAAAAAAAAAAAGGAAGATATTGTATTTTCTCTCCGACGTTAGAAAATATTTTTCAAGTATTTTCAAAGATCAAAAACCTAAATTAATATTATTTTTAAATTGTATTGTTGATTTAAAGAGATAAAAAATACTTTCGAAAATTGATTGAAAAGTAAATAAATAAAAACCTACTTTGTCCCAAACGTTCACAAGATGTGGGAGGAGAATGGGATGCCTGTTCAGATATCGACCTCGTCATCCAAGGTGCTGGCAGTGGTTTAGAAGGGTTTATGTCAGACAGAAATAGACAGCTGGAAGCGATTGATACAACAGTAACTTAAATTGCATTTTGTTCTTACGTATATATTGTAAAATATACTAATAAGTACATTAGTTAGATTTGAGAGGGATAGTTAAAAACCTACAGAGATAACACTATACACAATTTCAGAAGAAAAATAGATAGAAGTGTTAAGCACCCTCTAAAAGAATTACAAAGAACGTTAATTAGAATCTAAAAAGAATTTTCAACTAGCTAAGATAACTTTATTAGTATTACAAAAAAAAAAAATCCATAAACTTACAACGTACTCAGATTCAAAGAAGATAAATTCAGTCTTCTATCTATTGCAAAATTAATTAAATTTAAACAAATACAATAATTAAAATTCCAGCATTTGTAATGTAATACCATGAGACAAGCTGTAAAACATTAAATATTTTAATAAGCTTAAATGTCTTCTTTTTCTAGCTCGTTATCTATAAATTTATCAAAAATCCAGCGCGTTACCTTTTCATTACTATTGTCAAAAAAGGATTACATCCCTTTAAATTGTTTCTTAGAGAGACAAATACTGGAATAAGCTTCCAAAGTATATAGCAATAAATTACATATCTAATTGAAAGTCGTTATAGAACTATTAGAATTATAATCATTAATTTCTATTAATATGATTTATTTTTGAATAATAACAATTATTTACGAAATGGACTGCTTCAATAGAAGCGTTTTGTATCATGGATGCTTATATAATTAAAAAATTATTAAAATACATTTGCAACGCTTCTCTCTTTATTAGAGAGGGAATTTAATTAAAACTAACTTGATCTTCCTAATGCATGATTGCAACTAACTAATGCTGAGCTGGATTACAGTCTACAGAAGCATATTAAATTAACACTAATGTAAAAGCTTACAGATAATCTCTCGACCCACTGCAATTATATTTGCAGTTTCTTTGTCAAAGAGCTTTGGAGTTGGGGCAATAAAATTATAATACTAAATACAAATATGTTATTGATGCCGAATCTAATTATGATGAATGATGTGCATTTAACTGAATTCTATGAATTCCGATGCATTGGCACATGAAATCCCTAGAATCCGCTTCTGAATTGAATCAATGCAAGATATCATGACGCTGGATTTTGTTTCAAACTCGAATTGAATTACAAAGCACGAACCAATGCTAAATACCTGAATACGAGAGGAGTTATTCATGTGATTGCGCATAAATGAAACGTTAGTGGCACCGAAACAGATATTCAACATAAGACGGTTGAATTCATCTACGGGGTTACAGATTTATTTACACGACAGGAAGGAATGCGCTCCTCTTTGGAATGAATTTTAGTAATTTTAATTTAAAATTCGCTTCAAACTTTTTGTGTGTGTAGTGAATTCGAAACATACACTTTTTTTCAATTTGTACATTCCGCATATTAATAACGCTGCCACTTTATAATAATAAATAATTGAGTAGACAGTTTATATAGGTAAAATAACTAATTAATTAACAATTCTTCATTACGATTTTCCAATGTTCAGAGGTTGTCTTAGTAGCCTGATGGTCATGGTCGTGGATTCACGGCCAGTGGTTTGTGTCGAGTCGTAGGTTCGAGCCTTGATGCCATTAAGATCAGCCGTGTAGTCGGAGCTGATGCACGTAAAATATATCGAGGCTCAAAGTCCTCTTATTTGTGTGATGTAGAAGTTAGGAGAGGAGGGTGCAAATTAAGGTGTTATCCCCGTCACTTGACCGAGATTCAAAATTCCGAGGTCTGTCGCCAATAGCCCTTGTGTTGCTTCTAGCGCTACGTTAATAAATGACGTAAATAACCAACCAGTGAGCTTTGGACTAATTGATAATTTTTTGAATGTAAGTTAGTCAGATTGATCCCGTTGGCGTGGTATAGATGTTAGGAGAGGGGGGTGCCAGCTCAGGTGTCGTCCTCGTCACTTGACCGTGGTTCAAAATTACGAGGTTCGTCGCCAATAGCCCTCGTGTTGCTTCTAGTGTGACGTTAATAAAAACTAAACTAAACTAAACTAGTCAGATTGATTAATTGCCATTTAGAAGCGCAACGCGAGTACTATTGGCGACGGACTCGCAGTTTAAAACTTTTGCCAAGTGATTATGAAGTAACTGAGCTGGAGCCCTTCCCCTCCTAATCTCCGCCTCACTCCAGCGTGAGGATGTAAGGTTCGTACAGATTCAACAGGCATCAGCTCCGTTACACGACGGGTGAGTGAAAGTCGAAGTTTGTGGCGATAGAGCCAAATCTAACTATTCTGCGCTAAACATGTGTATCCGTGATATAGACGTTAGAAATGAAAAAAGTAAGAATTGGTTAACAAGAAATATAGGGTCGAATGTAAAGAAAGATCACTAGGTTATCTCAGGAGTGCGTCATCCATGTTTACCAAAGACAGTAAATGCTACGGGAACAAATAGATCATCAGGATACCTCGAGGTCGAGATTCCTGTACTGACCAATAGCAGGTAAGTCTCTGGTTGGGGGGAAAGTCTTGAGCAACCTCAGGACTCGAACCCTATACTTGACTGAAACAACGGCGGTCGTGAGCTGGCAACATGAACACCCAGCTACCGCAGTTTTGAGAATAACTGCCTTTGTTACTCTATATTACATAAAGCCAACCAATTAATCAATCAACCAGCATCTGAAAGAATACCCTTGTGATCTTTTTCTTCCCATGAGGTTTACTGTCTTTGGTAAACACGGGTGAAGCCCTCCCGGGATATATCTTCGACCCTCCTTCTTGTAAACCAAAATTTTACCTTTTTCTATTTTTTCACACGCCTCAATCACAGTTTAACTTTTTGCTAGATTTATGCTCACTCACTTACTTTGTCTGATGCAGCAGGGCCACATCTGGCTTTTGTGCCATCACAAATACATCACACAATCTCTCATTCAAATCACAGTTACGCCTTGTTTGGCTCGGCATGGCCACATCCGGCTTTTGCGCCATAAAACCTCTCCATCACCGTCTAAAAGAATGGCAAGTGGTAGCTCAGTTGTGGTCATTGTCAATTTCAAGATCAATCGGCCTTTGCTTTCATGTTGCTTTGGAGTTACGTTTTTAAACATCTAATCAAAATTATTCAAGTAATTGATATAGTGTGTAGTTGGATATTAGTATTTTAATAAAACATATTTGTTTTGTTGAATATTTTCAACTTATATTAAAGTAAGCCGATTTTAAAATCTTTTTCTATAGATTATTTCTTACATTCAGAAACATAAGCATTACTTTAAAGGGCTATCAAATAAGAATAAAGGCTATCCTGAATATATACGGGAGTTAAAGGAGTATTTTTATGGAAATTTACAATTCAATTGCACGCTGTTCCCTTAGCATAAGCAGAATGAAAATATTAATAAGAGAGAAAATTAAAAACGCACACAGAGAGAGAAAATGAAGTAATAAATAATATTGAACTCAAAGCATAACTTTCAAAATAATCATCAGAAACCAAACGTAGAATCGAAAATGATTTTGTAAATAACAAAAATATAAATATTGTATAGAAGAGAAGCAATACAAAGACGCGAAGTTCCCCAAAAGCTTCTATAGTTTTGTCATTTTTGCATGTAAAATGTATGGAATCAGATAAAATTACGAATGTATCATGTTAAAAATGTGAATTGCAAGAAAGATTATTTTTAAATTTGTATTATTAAAACTTCCAACTGAAAATGATTTGTCTCTTCTTTCGTTAAGATTTTTAATTCTCTTATATAGAAAGTTTTATTGAAATAATATATTCATCTAGTTATAAAAATAAATTTATATTTATTCGTAAAACAAAGTTTAGACTTATATAATAATAATAAGACTGTCATATTCAAATAAGATATCTGGAATCTTTATTCATAGTTAGTTTATAAGGATTTTATCAAGACAAGTTAGAAGTTTCAACAAGAATTCACGTATGTATGGCAAAATTTTATTTTTCACCGAGATGTAAATTTACAGTTCTAAACTCTAAATTGTGAGAAATAAAATATTCAAAATATGTGAAGAAAAAAATGCATATGAAATAATTAATACTCGGAGGAGAGAATCAAATATTTATACTCATGAAAATATGAAAAAGGCATGCTGTGTATTTAGAAAGATTTCCTTTTTTTATTCATTTTATGAAAAGTTAAATTAACTTTAAATATTTTTACCTCAAATAGATTTAATACAATTTGTTTCAAAATATACCACGTAAAATTACAGACTGGAAATGATACCATTATTTCAATTTTAATATTTGCTAGTTTAATATTGAAATATCAAAATAATATGTTTTGTGGAATTTGTTTATGTAGAAATATATTATTTTACGTAAATAGTAAATTTAACATAAGATTTGAAAATAATAAATAAATGTAATAAGAAATGCAAAATATATTGTACGCATTTGAAAAAAATAATTTAATGTTACTAAAAGATTTAATATACATCAGCCTCGCTTCACGACGGGTCTTTTGAGAGATGAGGACTGGAGACCACGACTTGATAGAAACAGAGCTATCCATGAGCCCGCGACCATGACCACTAGGCTACCCATGGCGCCGAAGGATTATTGAGCGAAGCAGTAATCTCTTGTGTATATCTCTTACTTTTATAAGCAGTTCTTTTTATGTAATTAGAAATTAAAATCCTTATCATTGGTACTTTCAATAAATAAACAATTTTGAAGTTCATTGGAAAAAAAAACATTATTTGATTAATCCTCTAGCTCTCATAGCCGCGGAAGCCTAGTGGTCATAGTCACGGACTCGCAGCCAGCGGTTTTCGTCGAGTCGTGGGTTCGAGCCTTCATGCGACTAACGACTCTCCATGTGCCGGGGCTGATGCACTTTTAATCTGTCGTGGATTGAAGTCCTCCCGTTGGCGTGGTGTGGAAATTAGGAGAGAGACAGATCAGGTGTCGTCCTCGTCATATGACCGAGGTTCAATATGCCGAGGTCCGTCGCCAATAGCTCTTGTGTTGTTTGTCAGTGCGATATTAATAAATAATCAAAAAATCAAACTCATTCTTTTTGTCAGAAAAGGAAAGGTTGTTTGTTTGTATGAGTTTTTGGCCTTGACTCCTCTTGGGACATATTGTACCAAATACTAGATAAAATATATCAATTAAATAGATTCAACAGGAAATAGTTAGATTTTAAAAATTTATGTGTGTAGCGTAAAGCCAATGTCACATAAAAATTTAAAAATATTTCTTTGGGGAATTTCCCCTTACCATGTCAATTAAAGAAAGTGTATAAGTTTTAAAATGAAAATAAGCCTATGAGTATTTTTTTGTTAAAAAAAAGTAATCTAATTTGATTGATTCTTGATATGCAAGAAAATAATTGATTTTGATAATTTGTGCAGGACTTTAAAAAGTCCAAACTATACTTAAACTTTTTATTTCCTATTCCGGAAAAAAAAATATTAGCACATAAGAAAAAAACAATTTTAAATACGTAAAATTTATTTAGTATTTATAAACTTTGCTCTATAGAAGCTAAAATTACCCATTATTATTGCATTAAACATGTAGAGTTCCAGACAATCTAAAAAAAATCTCACAATATTAACAAATCTCTTTCTTAATATTTTTCACTCGACTCCTCGACTTTTGTTCAAAAATGTCTGTTAATGAACATAATAGTTATGCCTAGACCAGGGGCCGCCAAACTTTTTTGATCATCGATCCCCCCGAAATTTTAAATTTCTCTGATCGACCTCCTATGCAAAAAAATTATAACAAAAGAAAAAAAAAAGCTTTTCTTGTTTCTTAAATAAATTAAATCATTTAAGAAACAGTTAAGTTTTTTTTCCGCTTTTGATTTTGACAAAATCAAATTTTTATGCAAATCTGTGAGAAGGATGTGCTTGATGACTCTTGGTTAGATTGGCAATATTTGGATCAAAATTTGTTAATTCTAGTCTTACTTCTCCTCGGAGCTCCATATTCAATTTATTTCTCATCTTTGTTAAAATAGAATTAACACGACGGAAGCTAGGTTCAATCATTCACGAGCTGGGGGGTGCACTTAAAAAGGGAAAAATCGCATTACAAGTTTTGGATATTTTTGAGTAATATTTATATTCGTTCAAAATTTACTCACTGTTAAATTATTAAAAAGCATCTTTGCTTCAAAGTCAAATAATAATTCAGTGACTTTATCTTGCAAATGATTGTCGTTATTTTCAACTTCAGCAGAAAATGTTACAATAGTCCATTCTGGGATATCTATCTTTTTAATATCTCCAAAGCATAATTTAAAATCTTCGCTTAATTTCTGGAGATATTTTGCATGTATTTCCAATTCTACGTCAGTTATATCTAATTGTCGTAAATTTCAAAAGTATTCAAAATTTTCACGTAACAATGAGGAGTTGAAGAAGTTTAATTTATTTTAAAAGCTTAAAATAATTGTTCGTTCTTGAATTGATGTAATATCTTTTCCTTGGTGACGTGTATGAATATCATTGAACTTTGCAAATACATCAACCAAATAAGAAATATTTCTTTTATTTTTTTTTTCGCACTTTCGTCACTTAAAGGCTGGATTCATTTCAGTAAGAAACTCTGTAACTGTTTAAACAATTCAACAAGTTCTTATAAACATGCATCTCTTGACAACTATCATATTTCCATGTGTAATAATAATTGATTTGATAGTTCACCATTTTCCTCGCAAAGCTCATCAAATAGTCATGCTTTAGGAGGTTGTACTTCAATTTGGGCCATCTTGTAGCAAAGTGGTGCAAGAATAATTTCTCACAAGTCTGAGAATGAGAACCCATCACGAAATACGCATACTTTAAAAGGTAAAAAAAGATAAACAACTATTTTAAAAAATATTCAGGAAAGAGAAATTAAATTAGCTATAATCTATTATAAAAACTTTATTTACTATATTATAATTACAAATGAGATTCTAAGCGAAAATTGTATATACTGCGTTGCTGTCTATAAATTTGCGATTGAATAGCAGTGGTATTCATCCATCGACCCTGAATTATATTATATCGACCCCCGAGAGTCAATATAGACCACTTTACCAACCCCTGGTCTAGACCGTTCTAGCCTAGAATGGTAATCGAACAACTCGTTCATGTTTACTCGTTCATGTAATCTAAATTTTAAAACCATATTACTGACACTTGATCATTAGGAAATTTATAACTTCGTAGTTCTCAAAGGTTATCTTGTTTGAAAACATTCATAGGTTTATAATTATATTGAAAAAAAATTTAAGGTACCAAGGCATGCAAGGAATTGTGGTTTACCATATCTAAGACTCCTCGTTTTGTGATGTGTATCTTTTCAAATTATTAGTAGAGCTAAGATTTTTTGTCACACTTATAATGATATTTTGATCCATCTACAGAACTATAAAAGTAATTTTTTTTTGTCAAAAAGTGTTTCTTCCCTCTTAGTTGAATATGAACATGATTTGGGGGATATATTTGCATTAAGATACCATTTTAAAGAAAATTATTGTACAATATGCCTCCAAATTTTTTGTACTCTTTATAAGGGTACTTGTGCATATAATGAACCAAAAACATTTTTCTCTAATATCTAAGTATTATGAAATACATTTTACATGAAAAGAAAAGAAAAAAATTAAACTATTTCCAAAATTATAACGTTCCATAATTTTTTCATAGAAAATATACTTTAATGTCATTAAAAAAGCTGATTCTTTATATATCGTGTATTGCTTTACATGTGAGGAGTGAAATATTTTGAATATTTATGAAATATCATTTTTAAAAATGATAACCCTGAATACAAATATATATAGAAAATCATATCCTTATTCAACTCGAAGGGAAATAAAAACTTTTTTGGCCAAAAAATTCTTTTATAGTTCAATAAAATCATTAAAATATCATCATTAGGCACATAAAAAATCCTAAACTCTACGAACAATTTTAAAACGTAAATGTCACACAAAAAAAAGTCTAAAATTCGGTATTATATTTTTACCCGCATATATCCCGGTATCCTTAAGAAATTTCATTGATGCAAAAATGGTAGACCACTTTAGAAAAGTATTACCATAATGTGAAGATAATGCACGTATAAATAATTATGTCTAATGATAAAACAGACTATTAAAACAGTATTTAAGTGGAAATATATAGCATTGAACCTTCTTTCAAGAAAAGGAGGAATTTAAAAAAAATTAAATATTAAAAGTAAACTCATTTTTAATTTAAATTTTTAACGCAATCCCTTTTTTTTTATATTCCTCTTATTTAATGTCAAATTATTTAACTCAAAACCTTTGAAAAGTCAGGAAATTTCAGATTAACTATTGCAATTTATTCCAAGAATACAAAAGGTATATTTTTATTTAACATTAAAAAGCTTCCTTTTAATTTAATTTTTTTGTAATTAATGATAAATCGAGTCAAATGCATTCTTTATGAGGCGTTTAAAATCTGCGGAAATTTGCAAAAAGGAAAAAAAAAATGTCGCTTTCTTTTTTTAAAAATAAAAAAAAGAAAGAAACAAGGAATACGAATATTTAATTTCTAGCCTTAGGCACAAAAAATGTCGATGAAGAACATCATTTTGTCTTAATTTTATTATTTTTGCGTTTTGCATTCTTTTTAAAGTTCATTTATTATTCTAAGAAAAAGCCGCGTGATTCGTATATTCAAAGGAAAACGCTCATTAAAAAAAGTAAATAAATTCGATAAACTCTTTTCATCTTTTCTGTAAATAATTTATTCTCTTTGTACGGAAAAGAGGAAATATTTCTTTATGGGAGTATAGTTAAAACCGCTTTGCAGCTAGTGGGACGCATTCTTTCTTTTATTATACTGTTATTAATTTTCTTTTCCTTTCCTCCACTTCTTATGTCCTCGAGTGATAAGAACCGAAAAAAAAATTTTTTTTTTAAGCAGGAATCATTGATTAAGTTTCATTTTTTTACTTTCTCTAAATTGGATTGATTAGTCAATATTAAACTGAATTAGAATCTTGCTCAGGTTGGGTTATAGTATTGCTTTAAGGTTAGTAAAAAAGATTTCGCAAACGACAAATGTTTATTTTAAATGCTTAAGGCTACAATATGTATTTGTCGATATTGTTCTAAAAGCGGATAAATAATGTTAGTACATTATTCACTAAAAAAAGTAAATCAATTTATTCTTTTCATAGAAAAAAAATAAGCATAGAACAAGGTTTCACTAATGCTTATTTTTAAATTAAATGACCCGGGAGAAACTGATAAGGAATAAAAATACTACTTTTTGAAACGATATCCGAATTTTTATCCTAATTAAGCATTTAATGATACATTTTAAGCAAAGCATATTTACAAAGATACTTAGTATTTTATATGAATAAAAACATTTTAGTGGAAAATGTCAAATATTATCAAATTACTATCATACATCTATATTATATATATATAAGCGAAATACCACTGACTGACTCATCACGAGATCTCTACAACCCATTGACTTGAAATTTAGCATAGTTACTCATTTTGCGATGTAGACTAAGAAAGGATTTTACGAAAGTCTTATCCAAATTGTAATTTTCATCCGTTAATCTACTCTTAACCGTGGGTTATGTAATTTTGGCGACTTTATTCCCAAAAATGATATGACCGACGCCAAACTTAATATATTTTTTTATATGTATACTGTGTATTGTCACCAATTAAGTTTACTTGGAGAGATTTGCGCGTGCGGAATGGAAAAATACCAAATAATTTAATATTGAAGCTCTGATGGTGGATTGGCAAGATTTTGGTGAAGGGGCTCTTTATGTGAAATTTCGTACATGTCGAAAATAGGAAACGTACAGCGATAGAAATAAATGAGTTTGGAATAAATTGAGTTTCTGAATTTGGAATGTAGTTTAGCTCCAAAGAGGGGTTTTGAAAAATACGAAAATGGCGACTTTTTACGGAGTAGCACATACTCAAGACAATCTTCGTATACTGGAGAACCTCGCTACATGCATGAACGAACTGAAGAGGCTATGTCATACGTAAGATATTTTGGATGTCCCGACTTGCACGACTTTTTTTAGGATTGCAGTCACTTGCAATCCTAAATGGTCAGAAATTAAAATGTCTTGAGGCAAGGACAAAAATCTTATGATAATCACGATGCCATTGCGAGGGTATTTCATTTGAAAGCTAAGCACATGATGAATATTCTGACAAAAGGTTGCATCTTTGGCAATACTAGGTGTAAAATGTATACGGTGGAATGAATTTTATTCATATTATATATATGGGATGACTTTATAGTAACATTTTTTAATTTTCTCATATATATGTCTAGGATAACCATTTTTTACAGACAATCAATTTCTTAAAATTTTAAATTTAGATTATCATTAAAGTTTTAAAAATTGAAAATTTTCTTGATATCTTACGTATAGGTTCCAAAATATTATATTATCGTCTGTCCAGCGAAGCGGACGGGTATCAGCTAGTATTGTATAAAGCTAACTTTTAGCAACAGAATAATTAGATAGGGCAACAACAAAAAAATTACTTGAGTAAAATGGTTTAAAACAGACTCGCAAATATTCGTAAAAAATCACATAGATGCCCTTAAAAGGTGACATAATCATTAAAAAGTAATTAGAATAAAAAGAGCTGGAGGCAGGAATTATGCAATCGAATTTTTTCTTCTTGAAATCATCTTGAATGATGCAACGTATGAATATCGTTCAATATCATCTCTCCCTTTTAAGTACTTAAAGGTATGTTTCTCTTTAAAATATTGTTGTTTTCTATTACAAAATCGGTTAAAGAAATTAGTCCCATTTTCTTTCATAGTTTTTAAAACTGTACTGAAAAGGAGTTTACAGCTGACCTAAACTTTGACAACATAAATCTTATATGTATTAAAGTTATTTAAAAAGCTATAGAAAAGAAACAAAATAAATAAAAATTATGCTAAGTTACTTACTAAGAATGCATGAATTACAATTTTGAGTTTACATTCGTCATTATATTGCAGATAATGTGTTAGTTCCAATAAGAGAATTAAAACCATGCCTATGTACACACACACATACATATACATATAACTAGAATTTTTATACTATCAACACATACACAAAATTTGTAAAAGAAAAAAAAATATTATTCAAGCGGTCTGATTCTGTCTTTGTCAATGTTATGTTTATTAATTCCTGTCGTGATTCATAATTAAATTCCTTTAATTCGAATACCTTATATTTACCAAGGATCTCTTGTTTGTTTATTAGCTTAATTATTATCATTAATATCAGCTCTTTCATTTTATTCTTCAATTTAAGGCAATTACAAGCACATAATGAAATTTAATTAACTCTTTATTTGAAGAATATTAGTGATGCAATGTGCACATGAAATAATTTATTTTCTTCTAAGAGTAACAAATAAAAAATTCTGATTCCATGGAATAAAGTTCTAAAGTTAGAATTTATGATTAGTTTTTGATAAAAGCTTTCAATTAATCTGTTTGATATTAAAAAGGCTTAATTAGAGATAACTTAAAATGGTTCTCTATGCAAGTGATTGCATACACGGTATTTTAAACTATGAATTTATTTAATTTTTTTCCAGTAGGAAGGATATCTGTAAGGATTTGAATAAGAAAAATTATACACCGAATACATAAAACCTCACACATAATGTTTCATTAAATTAATAAGATAGTTATACCTAATAACAATCATATGAGGTATTATGTTTGTATAAACAATAGAGTAATTAACTTGTTAGCATTTTGCAAATAAAGAATTTAGGCAGCAGCGCGTTGAAGTATAAAAATAACCCTTTCCTATTAATTAATTGGAATAATGTTCGATTTTAAAGATTGCAGTAACGGGAAAATAACACAAAAAGTAAACAGTTCAAGAAGAATGTATAAATAGTAAATAATATTGTCATAACTACACAAAAATATTAAATAGTAGCTCTTAAAATTTATGACAGTGTCCATTTTAAGTAATTTAAATAGATTTGTAATCTATATACATAATTATGTGATATAAAATTTTCTTTTAAAAGTATTTCCGTTTAAATGCCAAACTGGTGCTCTAAAAAACTCAAGATAAGTAGTTGTTATATATATATATATATATATATATATAACATACACATATTGTGACATATTCAACTTTTAAAGGCAAACGATTTAATCTAATGTGATACTTTTTTTTTAAAATATTATCTATTCAACTTTTAAAAGCAAACGATTTAAACTTAAAGTGATACCTTTTTCAATATTCTTTATTAAGATATATTTTTTTGGCAATACCAGATCATATTTTTGATATTAGATAATTTACTGGCAACGGATATGAAATAGAGAAGAGAGTTTGGTTCCAAGACGTTGAAAATGGTGCTTGTGAAAATTGTGATCTATTATATGTTTGAAAAGATGTGTGAAATAAATGGATGTCTGAAAACAAGTCACTTTATTGATAGTCTGCAATATATATATATATATATATATATATATATATATATATATATATATGAAATAAATTTCTCGATGGGGAAATTGCAATTGAAAATCAAAAAATCAATACACACACACATAACACACGGATCAATAAGTTCCGAGACTAACCCAGAGATGGCACTCGTAGTAAACCAGTAACCAGGTCTTTCTAGAGTACTAACCTTTGCTTGAAACGTGTCAAAATTTTAAATTGATCGGACCAGAAACAGCTGAGTTATCGAGGTTGGAGTAAAGTCGTTTTGTAGTTTGTTTAAAAAATGGAAAAAACCGAGTTTCGTGTTCTGATAAAACATTGTTTTTTAATGGGTAAAAACACCGTGCAAGCGAAACAATGGATTGAAAAATGTTACCCGGACTCTTGTCCATCAAAAGCAATGATTTGTCGGTGGTTTGCCGAGTTTAAACGTGGTCGTACCGACACAAATGACGCGGAACGCTCGGGTAGACCTGTGGAAGCCGTTACACCGGAAAATGTGAGTGAAGTGACAAAAATTATAATGAAAGATCGTAAAGTGAAGCTCCGTGAGATTGCTGAGATGACACAAATATCATATGGAAGTGTATTTACTATCCTTCATGAAAAATTGAGCATGAAAAAGGTTTTTTCCAAGTGGGTGCCGCGATTGCTTTCGATGGAACAAAAACAGCAACGAGTCGATGATTCAGAAAGCTGTTTATCGCTATTTACTCGCAACAAAAAAGATTTCTTGCGTCGTTACGTGACCATGGACGAAACATGGATACATCACTACACTCCAGAGTCGAAGCGGCAGTCATCTGAGTGGCGCACAGCTGGCGAAAGCCGTCCGAAGCGTCCGAAAACGCAGCAGTCAGCTGGCAAAGTCATGGCGTCAGTTTTTTGGGATACGCATGGCGTGATTTTCATTGACTACCTCGAAAAAGGCAAATTGATCAACAGTGATTATTATATTGACTTGCTGGTGCGTTTGAAGGAGGAAATCGCAAAAAAACGACCGCACAGTCTCGGGACTTATTGATCCATGTGTTATATATATATATGCATATATACATATAATAATTAAAAGAACATTTAAACTGAATTAATTTGTCTATATAGATTCACAGAATATTCTGCTTGTTGTAATAGTATTAGTTATAACATAGTACATTCGTATACTATGTAGTTATTCTTTTAAGGCCAGGGATTTTTTTTCATGGCTGGTAAAAGAAGAATTATGGTATTAATAAATTGCGTAGTTTCTTTAAAAGTGAAATTTTTATTTCGTTTACGAAAAATTCTTCATTGTTTTAACTCATTATCTCACAAATTAAAATAATTATACCTAAAAACGAACCCATAAAGTATTCTTTGTAAACGAAAGCAACACATCTTTCTCCCTTTCCTTCAAACGCACAATCTCCACGATTCAAAAATAAAAGAAAAGCAATTGCAGCTCTGAATTTCAATATCACGAAAAATGAGTTAAAAAGGATAATATTCCAAAATAATCACTGCATAAATAGCCGAGCGATATGTAAAAATAATTACTAATTATCCGACAACAACTGTATCGATCACGTTGTGATTATTATTCGAATCACGTTAGCTAAATTAGAGTTATATACAGTTGTGCGATGGTAATGGTGGAAGAGGAAAAGCAATGTATTTTATGAGATAAATTCTTATTTAGTGTTCTAATAGGGCTATTCATCACGTTTCTGTCACCCAGGTAAAAATAAAGCATTAATTACGTGGTTGATCATCAATTTAGAAGACGAAAATTTTTCTATATATATATATGTTTCAGGGAATTCTAAAAAGGGATGTTGACAAGAAAGGGAACATCGTTAAAAGATAGTGAAAATGCTGCGATGAAATTATGGCATGAATACGAAATAAAAAAATATTAAGTAATTGGTAATTATTATGGCGGAATTAGGGCCGCCTAAATAATTTTTAGACGTTTTAGTTTACTTAGTTGTTTGGATTTGTTTTCTTTTGAGTTGATGGAATATGTGTTTGGAATTACATTATAGTTGACCATATATTTATTTTGAACGATTGATGGGAAATTGTTACTTTTAATTATTTTTGTAAAAGTACAAAAAGGAGAGAATCTATTGGTAAAAGTAGAGGAAAATTATTACTTTTCATTTATTTCGCAAAAGTACAAAAATGGGAAAATCTGCTGTTAAACATATGAGTAAAAGATGAACATTGCTATACTTTTAAATTTTGAATTGCTACATTCTTTTTATCATTTGAGAAATCTAATGTCATTTATTTGAATATAAGACTGCTAAAATTCAAAAGGACAATCATAAATTTGAATAAATTGGGAAACTAACTATGAAAAAAATTCTAATTTAACTTTTTAAACATTAATTTAACAGGAAGAATTCTTTAGTTCCAAACGCATTTCTTAAAGAAAAAGTTAACAAATAAACGAAACGGTTCTTTGCTAAACAGGGTGCTATTTTTTTTTTAAATTTATTTCAGAAATTAAATTTGTTATTAATTCAACTCGGTTTTTTCAGGAAAAAATGAGCTGCAAAAGCTGTACAGATATTTTTAAAATGTACATATTCATACTTACTAATACATAATAATCACATATATTAATTGAAAAAAATAAAATGTATAATGAAATTAAAAGTAATTTTTATCAACGAATAAAAAAAATCATGCATCACACTCCAGGTATTAAACTAATGCATGCAGTCATAACCTTTGCATATTTCAAATAAATTGTATAATCTACGACTAGCATTTGTCTTTCTTGTATTGTAATAATTCAAAGTAGAAAATATACCTATTAAACAGCAAAAGTGTAGCTTTAAAATAAATTATCCTTGCCTGTATTTATACCATGTTAGTGTTCGTAATATTTTTGTAATAGTTTTTATTTCTGCGTTAAAGTTAATGAATCTTAATTCGCAATTTGAATGCATGATCAAAATATTTTTTTCTATTATTTTAAACTGTTCTTTAAATTAATCATTAAGTCTAATATATTGCACGTTCACAAAAGTCCGTTTTATAATCTTACGCTATTTCGTTTTATTTAATATCTTTAAAGATTCTAATTTTATTTGTCTACTAAAGTTGTAAAATAAATTTATTAAATTCTATTTCTTGAACATTTTTGAATATTCTACTGAAATTGTTTTTTCCTTCACAAATTCAAAAAAATAAAAAAAAATATTTTCATAAAATTCTATTTCAAGCTTGCGTATACTATCATGATATTATATGCATATATAAAAATGTTTTTCTATTTTCTAACAAAATTTGAATCTACATTTTTTTCTTTTTGAAAAAATAACGCTGTTTGATTGTATATTGTATTTTTTGCCATTCATAGATAGATTCGGATAAAAAATATATTTATTTTTCTTCAATTAAAAAAAATCTCTGTATTAGATATAAAATATTATTTAAGTGAGTAAATTTATAAATTTAAAAGTAACTTCTCACTTATTATCTGATTATACTACGTATCAGTAGATTTATTCATATATATATATATATATATATATATATATATATATATATATAGGTTAATTCCGTGCATGACTCACACTACAAATGAGCAAAATTTCAATCTTAAAATACCTTGAAAGATTTAATAGTGCAAAAAAAAAATTGTGTATGTTCTATGTTTATGGTTTCTATATTTATTGATAGCAAGTGCTAAATTTCGACTGCTTCTTATCGATAATAATATCATTTTATGCTCTGATTAGTTCTAGATATATATTTATAGCATAATTAATTTTAATATGATAAATAATATACCATTATACTATTTTTCAATTAGAAAACATTTTGTATTTTAAGTGATTTTGTATAAGCACCAAGTAATTTATAAAAGTACTTTTGTATAAGGCATTTTGCTCCTGACTCACACTACATAATTATTGTGACTCACACTACACTTCCAAATTTTTTAATTGGTGCTTATACAAAACCACTTAAATTACAAAATGTTTTCAAATTGAAAAATAGTATAATGATATATTATTTATCATATAGTTAGCTTATTAAATATAACATTTTCAAAACTTAGAGTGCATATGTTTATCAAATGTGGGTTCAGAAATTCTCTTTACATTTTTACGTTAATTAATCCAGATAATATATACTATCTTTAAGAAAAAAGAAAATTTTAAAATGTCTTTTTCTAGACACAGAAATATAAACTTTTAATATCAAAGAGCTCTGTTTTTGCTATAATTTGCTCTGCAAAATGTTGTGTATTGTTTTTTCCCATCTATAGAAATCTACATCCATTCTCTAACATTTAATGTTTGACCTATTTTTACAACCATTCTCTAGCATTCATGGGTTCATTTAATACCACTAATCATGACAAAGGTGCCATAGATGATCTTGAGGTCAAGTAACCAGAAATTAAATCAAATAGCTCATAATTTTCAATATCACCTGACACTAGTGAACATTTTATTTTATATGGAGAAATTCCACCCCCTCCCCCAAAAAATGCATTTTCCTCGTGTTTTTTTATTGTTTTATTTCATTCTCATTTGGCATCCCTGTATTAGCGAATTTTTTTTTTCAAATTAATTTCCTCATATGAAATATATAACACCGTAATTTTTTGGCATACATTTTAGGCAGAAGTCACATATTCTTCAGCTGTATGTGGATGTTTCTCAATTAAGTAGCCTCTCTCATTCTACGTTTAAGAGTATATCCAAGACTCATTATATCAAGAAGAGTATATCCAAGAGTATTCATAGCACTTTTGCCATGACTAATGGCAGTAAAATGCCATTGGAATTCCTCATATATTATTGTTCCTAAACATAATGTGAATATCTGTTTTCCAGCACCACCGGATTAATAGACAACTTTCTTCACACTAAATTTAGGTTTGTGTTTCTTAATGTTACCCCCCCCCCTGAAAGTGGACACAGAATACTTGTTTTGTTGCATATATAATTGTTCAATAAGAACGGGAATGGACAACAACTCGTTTTCATAATCCATGCATGCCTTAGAGGTAAAAATTGTGTAGGAATTTGTGGCTCAACATGCTGACTGAACTTCATCCTGAAAATTAAATGTATAATTTTCCCTGTAGTCCATATGAATTAAAACTGTGCCTTCTGCAATATGTAAATTTAAATCTTTTAAGAAATGAGCTTGAATTTCACAAAAAAATTCATGCTCTAAAAATACTGGGAGTTTATTTTCCAATTTTTCAATCACCTTGCTCATAAACCCTGTTAATTTTTCTCTCTTCAATTAACAGTTTCATCTTTTATCTATTGTGTGTATACAACATCATCAATTGTATCATCTTTAGGCCACTTTTCTGAAAGAAATTCCTTGGAACTTCTTGAAGTTTTTAGAATTCTCACATTTTTGCTGCATATAATTTTTAGTTTTCTACATACTATTGGTTGCATAAATTCTGCAGTGTTACTAGGAAGAAAATCACAGGCATTCAAAAGTGAGAGGATATCCCAGAAGTAGAAGCAAATTTCTTTTGCTCCTGAGATATAATACCTAATGAATATTCTTGGCATAAATTTTCCGCTATTTTTCTCTCTTTGGTTGGGCATTTTGGAAGAGATCGTTTGACTTTAGCTATTGCTTTCCCATAAGAGCTCTTTGATTTGAGAGTTATAGGTACGCTAGTATCAGAAATAGAAAGTTTATTTTTGAAGGCATTTTTCGCGGTATTTTCTAATTTCTTCTCGCTTTTTTCTATTCTTTTCTTGCTGCTGCAATTGCTGATTTACTTTTATTTCTGGCTAATTTCTGTCGATTTGTTTCTGACTTGCAAAATTCTGCATACTTTCCAGACTTTTTTAATCTTCTCCTTGGATCAGCTTTTCACTCAGCTGCTATTTTTGCCATCTCACCTGTATATGAAAACATACCTTTTGTTTATTTCATTATTAAATTTAAATTTACATATTGGGTTTCTTTAAATAATTAATAAGTTATTCCTTAAATAACTCTAATAATAATTCAGTCAAAAGTTTTTTCTATGGAAAATGCACTAAATTAATTTTTATTTTGAGGGAACCAAAGAAAATATTGAAATGAGTACATATTTTTTCATGAAATATTTAGTATAAATACCTTTTCAATTTATACAGATACAAATTCGATTAATAAATGAAAAATAATGCTACAAGGAACAATAATGAATTTTGATGTGACTCAGATGTTAGAGAAATTAATTACTTTTTTCTTACTCAATATCTGCAGCTAAAAATCGAACAACTTTACTGTAGTATAATACTTAGTATCTATTTAAAAGAAAAAATATATCAGCTGAAATTATTAGAATAAAACACTTAGAACAAAAAAATAATAATCTTTTTGTGTGACTCACACTACATACTTAAATATGAAATAGTTAATTTCAAAAAGCTCTTCATGGAATTGTATATGCATTATTTAGTAATTAAACATACATACTATTGAATGAAAATTAATATTTAATTCCCCTTTCGAATAGAAAACATTCAGAAGAAAATTGCTAAAAACACACTTTCGTCATTCCAAGGCAAGAAATATTTTTGATTTCAAATATTACCATATTCTGAAAGATAAACTTCATTTTTGCTATCGAATATTAAATTTGAATCTATTATGAATGCAAATGAAAGAAAAAAGTGAATAAAAAAGAATATTTTAATTTCTGTGTTTGGCATGGAATTAACCTTTTATATATATATATGAAGAAGAAGAGAAGGTTCAGAAAGTTCTTGTAATTGAAGACAAATTGCATTGTTAAGGTAAATTGTTACTACATTTGGGTGTTGCCATCTGTTAAACGGAGCCGAAACAAATTTGACATTGATTCATAAGTTAGTTTTGATATGGTAGTCATTTGCTACTAAATCAAAATTTGATGGTTGCCGCGTCAAATTGTCGTCACCATTTTGCTTCGCATAATCAGCGTCGATAATAAACGGATTAAAGAATTCGAGGATAATTCAATGCCCGGAAAAGTTATGTAGAAGAATTTTTTAGGTGCGAAAAGTGTCATGATTAAGAATACCTGAGACTTAGACAGCTATCTAGTGGTTCAGGATGCTTAATAAAACAAACCATTTTCGATGCTACGAAGAGCCATTTCTTAAATGTTCTAAGTATTTTTTGAAGGACCCTCGTATTTTGCGCAAAAACGTTTTAGGGTCTTATAGTTTCGCATTCATTCATTTAATATTTATGTCTTGAAATTCTTTAATATGTGTATTAATTCATCAGGAATTTGATGAAATTATTTAATTAAAAATAATCGTTTTAGTTAACAATTTCAGATCAATATCTATAAATGAAATAATCATCAACATATCAAAGGGGAAAATAATTATATTTCAATGTATTCAATACTCAATTCGAGGAATTAATTGTACATTAGTATATTAGTAAAATTGTGCGTCAATATATCAATCGATGAACTAATTGTATTTTAATGGACCAATAAAGGACTAGTTGCTCATTAATGTTTTGAGTCTGCATTTAATTGATTTAACTTATACGGCTGCGGATAGTTCATATAGAAGAACAAACTAATATAAGTTAAATTAAAAAAGAACTTAAATAGTTATACTAGGTAAATTCATAAAATTTTCAGTTGAGAAAGAATTGAAACAGTTACTTGAAAAATCGAAATAATTATTTATTTAAAAGTAGACAAATTCATAAGATTCTCAACTTGCGAGGCAAAATAATATTCATTCTCACTTTGAGATAAATAAAATAAACATGATATACAAAGTAATTAAACCAGTCGTTATTACACAGTTTGTAAAGCAATTAATTTTTAGCTTAAATTAATACCCATAATAAAATTCGTTTTTACAGCTATAATGGTGATTCATGAAAATGCCCTTTAACTCTTTCAGGGGCACCGTTTGCCCAGTGCAAATGCATTTTCCGGCGTTCGCAGCTTGAAAACTGTGCCCATTCGTGTTTGCACTGTGCAAAAAACCTCATTCCGAACCGGGGACTGCTAATTTTTCAAATTGCATTTTTTTTATCTGCATGATCTATGTACCTCCCTTGCCTGTATAACTTTTTAAAAATATTTTATAATAACATCGCACCCTTCAAAGGGTTAAGAAACAGTTCATTGTAAAACATCAATCTGTTTCTTATTATCTCTTAAGAACAGTGTTAAGTACAGAGATATGAAATTCAGATTACTCCCAATCTTTCGCATGTTTGCATAAACTACAAGAATTGAATGAAGATTTGCTCGGAAGAATAACATTTCTAGAACAGGTATTGTTAACTTTTGAAAAATAGAATAATTGAAATAAAATCGGATCTCGCAAATTTGTTTTAAGAGTAATTCATTACACATCAGTGTATCTCTCTAAATCATCGATAATATTATAATAATATGTAATAACTATTATAAATATTCATCAATATTTCGATTAATATTCAATTGGTATGTGTATAAATGTGTATAATTGGTATGTGTATATTATTTATTAAATCTCATAAAATCTGTTGAATCCGCTTTTCAGTAATCATAAATCTGTCAGAAATAATCCCTATTAGACAAATACACATCATGTTAATCCCTTAAAATCCCTACATCTTGTACCACATGAGAGCCTTGTGATTTGGAAATATCCCCAGAGATCCCAAAATCGACTGCAAGCTAAAAACGCTCGTTCTTCTGCTCTTTTCTGTCTTCATCGAGATGTTGGAGCTGTGTCTCTTGCGTTATATATTTTAAATATGTATACTTATTGCCCCTCTCTCTTATCGAAATGAATAAATAATCTTCAGTGAACTAAGGTGTTCTTACTCAACCTTAAGCATTTTTACTCGTCAATTATGGAGTTATCACACACACACACACACACACACACACACACACACATATATATATATATATATATATATATATATATATATATACACATATATATACATATATAGTACATTTTACCAACATAAAACATTTTAAAAGTATTTAAAAACCAAAGCAAAAACAAATAAGATATACAAAAAACTAAATCGTTTATCCAATAATCAAATTAATATTTATTTAAATCAAACAAAAATTTATTTAAATATTTATACAATCTAACAATTTAAAACCCTAAAACTCAAAAATTCAAAACAAATTATTTAAATATCAGTTTAAAATAAAGCAAGGTGATAGAAAAGCCTAAATTTAGAAAAATGGAAATTATGTAATTAATACTGCCCCATATTTTAGAATAAAATAATATGCATTTATACCAATATTTACAGATCTACGGTGAATTCCAACGACATCGCACTTCAATGCATTACATTACAAACGTATGGTAACAAGCCAAAAATGAGAAATTCCGTGAATGAATTCACCACCAAAGTATTAATTCTGATTGATTGATTTAATGGAAAACACACAATTTCTGTCTGATTGATTTAACGGAAACCAAAAATATAAACAACAGTAGTAACTTTGATGGAATCAAACCACATTTTGTTTTTGATGGTATGGAAAAGTAGATGTAAACAATCATATATTTAAATTTCTTAATATAAAAACTTCTTACATATGAAATTTTAATTTTGTAACTTTGCAATGAAATATTTTCAAGAAGAAATATGTATTTAAAAATTCGAAGAAAATTAACTTGATGTTCCAGCCAAAAATCATTAAATGAAATCCGCAAGAATCGAAAAAAACACCTTATATTTTCTATTTTTTTAATTTATCATACCATAGTCTTAAAGAAAAAATAATAATAATAAAATATATGTTTTATGAAAAGTTTGGAAGATTTCATAAATTTTCTGAGCAAATAACAAACTTCGAAAGAAGTAGCAAAACATAAATGTAACGTAATAAAATGTTCCAATAAGTGTAATCTACGTTACTTTACAACATTGTTACATCGCAAAACATATTAAGTTACACTGGTAAATTTTTACGAAACTCAATACTTTATTGAGTTAGAGTAAACTGTTATTTTACTAAAAATTATTTACTGAATATATATTTTTCTAGTACTAATTAAAAATAACTGAACGCATGTTTCTAAGACGAAATTAATTTGCTAAGAAAAAAAACATTTCAAATAGTAATTTTATGCAGATCTTTTTTAAAAAAAGACAGACTTTAGAAAAAAAAAAGTAGTTTCCTCATTCTAAAATGCAAGAAAAAAATTCACATCAGCTTTTAAAAAAAAGATAATAATTTTTTTTATCAAAGGCAACGAAATTATCAACATTAAATATTTCACTTGCAAAGAAGACAAATAAATAGCATTTTTTGAGCTTCTTACCCAGTTAATTATTACTTGTGAAAATTACTTCTTCTTTTAAAGAGACGAAGTAAGATAAACACTCATTTCTTTTTCAAAATATCCCTTTCTTTCACTATTGCTTGAAATAACATTTCTGATTCGTCAAATAGGAATGTCTTTCTGTATACATTCTTAAAGGAAATTAACGTTATTACATTACTTAAATCTAACTATTATTTAGAATTTTTTTTTTCAGATCTTTTCATTTTTATAAACTTTATCTGAAAGCAATATTTAAGTAACCCTATGCATTGCAATAATAATAAAAGGGGGAAAAATGATTTTTTTATCCCTAACTTAGAGATGTGTGTGTCTTACATAAACTGCATCATATAATTACCACGCATTATTCAAATCTCCTAAGGAAATATAAAAACGATTCCTTTTATGATACTATTATTTTTATTTACTGCATCCACTACTCCATTAAAATTTAAAATACGAAAAAAAAAAAAAAATGTATCTTAGAGGAAAGAGGGAGAGAGAGGAAGGGAAAAAAAGAACATTTTCTCAACATTCTAAACAATATGAAAAAGAAAAGAAAAGCTGTGATCTTAAGGAACATTAATAACCCCTTTGGGACGACAGGACTAAAGCTTAGAAATGAAAAAGAAAAATTCATTTTTTAATGTTTTTGCATGATTAATAAAATGATTTATGGTTCAGTAGATTGCAATATTGGGGACGAAATTATTTCTTTAATGATAGCCTAAACGTATCCCTCGAAACACTAAACGCCGATAAAAGGCGTGTGTGCACCGTTATCTATGGGCACAGAGAGGTTTACGTAAACGTCGACTTTAGGTCTTTTATTACGATGAAATATGAAAAACATTTTCAAGAATGCGTGTGGTTAAGATTATAATAACTAATTTGGTTTGTTTATGGTTAACATTGGGTGTTCGCTTAATTTTACTCGATAAAGTAAGAGAAAAAGCTTGAAAATTCTCTTAAAAAATGTAGATTAAAAGCTTATTCGGTTAAATTCTGTTATTTTGAGAGTTTGTTGAGATAAAAATTAAGAATGTCTACTGTTACATGCTGTTTAATATTTTGCGAGTAAAATAAAACGTTTTTCGTATGTAATGTCTAGAAGTTAAAGTATGATGTTATTAATGTTGAAATTGAATATCTGGTGTATATGTTGCACGAATTGTTTTAAGTTTCAAAAGAAGCTTTAAAATAGTTTCATTTTATTTCCTTATTACTCTTGATTGAAATCCGAGATCTAATATCTGACTAACTCAAATATCGAGGGAGAAAATAAATTTTATTTCCGAGCAAAGAAATTTGATTGTACAAAGCTTGGCTATTAAATAACGAGACTAACGCTGTAGAACATTTTATTTCGAATTCATACATATTTACTTATTGTCACTTCAATAATGACCCTTCCTCTGTCTTCACAACACTCGAATCTTTCATTGTTTGAAGAGGTGCTGGAAGTCTAATTCTGTCAGCTCCTTCAGAACGTGTATCTTTCTCTCACACAGCTTCAGGGTCGCGGTAGCCTAGTGGTCAAGGTCATGGACTCGCGGCTGACGGTTTTCGCTCAGTCGCGAGTTCGATCCTTCGCCGCCAAAGACCCGCCGTGTAGCCGGGGCTGATGCGTTAAATCTGTTCGGGGCTCAAAGTCCTCCCGTTGGCGTGGTGTGGATGTTAGGAGAGGGGGGTGCCAGCTCAGGTGTCGTCCTCGTCACTTGACCGTGGTTCAAAATTACGAGGTCCGTCGCCAATATCCCTCATGTTGCTTCTAGTGCGACGTTAATAAGACCTAGACCCAGCTTCAACGGACTCAAGTCTTGCTTCTTTTAATGTAGATTTCACTTTAGGAAACAAACAGAAGTCGCATGGCTCAAAATCCGGCGATTAAGATGAATTTTCTAATACTGCCATGCTTTACTTGAAATAAACTTGACAGACAATGTGGAATGAGCCGGCGCAGCGTCTTGGTGTAAAAATTTGCCGTAGGGATTCTTTGTCAATTCCTACAGTCTTAGCAATCGCACGAATACGGAAGGATAAATCGAACCCGATTACCGATTGTTTCGATATGTCATCCGTTTTTGACGTGGAAGGACGGCCCGGGCGTGAATTATTTTCAGCGTATTCTCGACCATCTTCAAAACGCTTAAACCACTCAAAAACACGAACAGTCATCGTCATACACTTCTTTCAATAAATTATAAGTTTCAGATGTGATTTTTCCAAGTTTCATGTGAAATTTCACAACACTTCGTTGCTCTATTGTCACACACCATTTTCCCACCAAAACAAAATCAATAACTCTAATGCGAATGAAGGCTACAAGTATACGGATTTGTGTTTAGAGAAACGAGAGCGCTGCATTCGGAAGAGAAGGCTTCACGCTGAACAGCTGTCGGTTGCTGGAATTTGGCGCATGCGTACTTTTGTAACAGCGTCCGTCTCGTTATTTAATTACTACACCTCGTATCTTAATAATAATGTAACTCTTCAAAGTTAATGGCAACAATTTGAGCTATTTGTTCTAAATAAAAAATTAAAGGAGTGTATATAATTGAAACCTTTTTCTAATTGTAAATAGCCAACTAAAATTAATCATTTCCGACTAGCATTTGCCGGTTAGCATAATTTACATCAGAATACTCATACTTTATGATCTATAACATAATTTTAAAAAAACACCACTAAAAGTCTCTAATATAATCCTTTTAAAATCTAAAAACGTTTTAAAAATTATTACTAAAAGACTAAAACAATTAAATAGAGTTAGTCAAATTATGTACTTAGTTTGTACAAGAATGAAAGAGGATATTAGAATAAAGTGATACTTTTGAGTGTAAGACTTCATTAAGGAATTTTAAAAATCACAATGGGAGTGATAAGCACAGCACTTAGTATAAAATTTGTTAAATACAATTAATTATCAACATTGGTTTATGTATGTATTCAAAGTGGGAAACATTTATCTACCTTATTTTTAATTCAAAAGGAATCAAAAAATGAGTGATATTTATTTGACAACACATTTATAGTTCTTTTTGATTAGGTAATGATACTTTTGATTATATGATTAAGATAACCTGTTTTAAGCGATGCATATGTTTTCAACTTTTACATAAACCTAAACTTAAGTTATTTTAAATATTCCTTTACTAACAGTGCTACTCTTTAAGTTTATGAAGCTTAAATTTGATTATTTATACATGAAAAGTAAATTAAAAACGAATTTAGGGCTTGCTGTTGTGTACAACATCAAGTCAATAAAATGATTTGTGTTAAACAAAAGATAAGGACAATGCACAGGAAAATAATTAAATTTGTTACCGCAACGTGCCTGTATTTAAACAGGTAAATGTCAGAATTAACGTTTATATAAATTTGTTTTCGTTATCAAACGTACTTCAGAAAATGTTCGAATGGAATAAATACAAAAGAACTAATGCGTGACACAAGGGAATAAAATTTTTCCGGTTCGATAGTTTATTTAAAACCATATTTCTATTTTCGCCGCATCATTAATTTAAATGGCTAAAAATTAAAGAATGTTTAGTATATTCCAATATTGTTATCCGGCAAAATATTTGAAATTTAACTCTGTATTATTTGTAAAAAGTAATCTATATTTGCTAATTTTTATGCAACGCTAATCATTAATTTAACAAGCTAAATACAATAAAATTATACAATTAAGGATTTGCTTTTTATGTCATTAGTTTACATATAACTATTCTACAACACTAAAATGTAAATTTGATGTTTATAAAATATAAGGTTTTATTAATGAAAATAATTTTAGTTACAGTTAAATAATTATATTAAGTAATTCACTTAAGCTATAATTGCAAGAAATAATGTGAATATATGGTCTTTTAAAAATAATATGAATATTATTATTATTTTATTCATTCTTATGTATTTTATATTACTTATATTTTGAATGTTAACAAAAAATATACTTTGTTATTGTCGTGATGAGTAGCAATTTTCCAATGAGTGACTTTCTCTCTCTGTGTCGTGTGGGTTTGTATTTATAAAGAAAATGGGAATTCAAATAAAAATAAAGAAATAGTTTATGTGAAATTAATTAAAATTAATTTAGAAATAAATATTAAAAGAGATAGACTAACAAATAGTTTCAAAAGTCGTATTCAAAACTTTTCTTAAGAAATTAAATAGAAAGGAAACAAAATTATTTTCAAATGTCTAATAATATATAAACAAATGACCCAGTAAGACTTTACAAAACATTAAAAAAAATAAAGAAAGTTAAAATGTAGCATTTTTAAACACCTTATCTGGCTGAAGACATATATGCTTGGTTAAATTTGTTTTACTGTTTAGACTTTCCAGAATCAAAAAATAACAAGTGAAGAAATGGTTTATAACAAAAGTTTCAAAATATCAAAGGTACAAAAAAAATTTAAGTAAAACACATACGTAGACACAGAGATATATACAAGTTGTATCTCATTAGCAAAGAAAAAAAAATCTATATAAATTACTAAGAAGATAATTTTTTAAACACGAGACCCACCAACAAATAATAGAAACAAAACTCGTAGAACCCATCGAACCAAGATAGAAATTGAAAAGCGGAAGTGGAGAGCATTGCCATCCATACACACAAACACAGGTCCACACACACACATTATACATATAAAGCAAAATTAACAAACATTTTCTTTCTCACCATAAGCAAACAGAAGTACAACATGCAATCCTTTCGTTTCTTAAACTAAAATCCCCCCCCCCGATACACTTTCTGTTTTCCCTCCATCCCCTACGGTGAAGACAGAACTGACCATAGAGATGATCCGTTTTTCCTTCAACCAGAGGTTGTAAACCAGCTAGTGCAGGTGTGTACCCCCAATGGAAGCTGCGATGAAAAGGGCGGAATAAGCAACGGAAGCAGAGCTAGATGAGAAAGCGAGAAATAGATCTTTCCCCATCTTCTGTAGATGGAGAAAGAAGCATTTCCCTGATGCTTTTCTTGCTGTTCTGCTCTAAGGTAAATGAGTTAATATTCCTACAGCCCATTGTTAAAACTTCTGTAATAATTTTTAATCAGCATTAGTTAAATGTAATTGGATCAAAGTACGTGTTTTTAATTAAAAGCAGCTCATAGTCCCTACATACATAAGCAATATTTGAAACATTTATCATCTCAAAATGCCACGTACAAATTATTCAATGCTGAAGTAAGTTATTTGAGTTATCATAACCCGAATCATATTGCAAAGCATGTTATATGTTACTTATGACCAAGTCCCAATTTCGTTTATTCGTCGTTTTTTAATAGAAATATCATATATACTACTAATTTGTGCGTAAGTTTTTGATTGAAGTTCCCACGTCAATAAAACGTAAAGTTATTAAGTCATATTTTTGCCTTTAAATTTCTTAAGGAATGTTTCAGTTATTTTTGTATTACTGAAAGTTATTTTTATTGATAGCTTTTAGGAAATTTTTGCAGCTTTAAAAATAAATTTATACCGGGTATCCTGAAAGTTCCTAACAGATTATTCGTAAATTTACTACTAAAAATAACAAAATTTAAAGCGATTATTTATGACAATGGTTGAAAAAAAATCTTCTAACATGATGTAGAAATATTTTGAACCTATATTTACTACAAATGTTTAAAATGTACGTTCCTTTCGTTGCTGAAATCGTTTGCACATATTTTGAGAAACGTGCTTCCAGATGCTGAAAATGATTTTTAATATCCTTAGAGTAATGTGGCCATTTTTTGATCATCTATCGTTTGGGATTATTTTAACAAACTTTGTTCTTTAAATATTTCCACAGAAAAAAGCCAGGGAATACTCTGATAAGAGGAACGAGGCTTTGTTTCAAAGAAAAGGGTACAATACGCCATAAAAGTAATGAAATCGTGGGTATGCTTGAAGATTTTGTTAGCGATCGACTCACCTCAAGAAATATCTGGCCACTGCGGTTTCCTGATCGGAGTATTCCATTTTATTTATTCGCTATCATTATTGTTTTAGGTGGACCGTTTGGGCGTACCAGATCACTTTTCAATTTTTTTTTTTTATCGTTTGCTCCCATTTTAATTACATTCAGCTTAAATATATTGAATTTAATAATTAATCGTTTACTTTAATTTTAATATCGGAAAAGTTTAGTATTGTTCATTTCTCGATATTTTATCGTTTACTTTAATTCTTGTATTTAATTGAGTAGTTTATAATAATTTTCCAAAAAAAAAGTGCACCTTGGGTGGCTAAATCTGTTCTTTGCAAAACTTTGTATAGAACTTTTTATATTTAAATTTAGTTTAAATATATTCACATTTTTTTTTTGGGGGGGGGGGGGCAGAATTTTTGTAAAAAAAAAGCTAATAAAAATATTCCCTAAACAATAGATTAAATAAAAATTTTCATTACTCACACTATACAAGAAGTCACGTCAGTATCTTAAAACGTAATTTTCAAAATATACGCAAACTTGCTCAACTTTTCATCCTAGAAAGGGGCAAGCATTTGTTCTAACAATAGATTCATTTTTTTCTACATGACATTAGAAGCGTTTTTTTTCCCCTTTAGCATAAATAATAACTATATCTTCGTTGTTTTTGCATGATAAATTTATGAATCGACACTATTTAGGAGTGAAGTAGAACCATAAGCATTCAAGTATGTAGATTTAACTGTAATCTAATTTTTTTTCTTGGTAATCATCCGCATTCTCAAATAACTTCAATTATGTCGAAGTTTCTTGAATATTGATCGGCCTCGGTAGCCGAGTGGTCATGATCACGAATTCACAACCGCTGTTCTTTCGTCGAGATGTGCAAACAAGCCCAGGTGCCATTGAAGACCCGCCGTGTAGCGTGCTGATGCACGTTAAGTGTGATGGAGGACTCAAATCCTTCCGTTGGAGTGATGTGGAAGTTTGAAGAGGAAGGGGCTAACTCAGATGTCATCGATCGACTCTTGACTGAGGCTCAAAATTACGAGGTCCTTTGCCAATAGCTTTCGTGATGTTTCCTAATGCGACGTTAATAAAACATTCAGAAAATCAATCATTGCTAAATATTTTGAGGAATCAGTAATAATATGTATGTCATTATTTATTTATTAATATGTTTTTTACACATAAGATCATTTTAAGTAATTTTAAAGATTTTTAAAATGGTTTTACCCATTTTCTCAGTAGTTTTGTCCATCCTTGATAATAACAACCCTTCAAATATAAATTTAAAAAAAAATTAGAGTGCCATCTATTAGTCATAACACATGCAGTAATACATTTTATATTCTCATGTATAAGTATTTAATATTGTTAGGTGAAAGCTGTGGGGCTAAAAAAGTAATATGAGTAATAACTTCCTGATAAGCAATCTAAATAAGAAACTGCTCAATATCTGGTCAAATGCGAACAGCTTCTAGAACGAAAAATATGTCTCTCCTAAAAAGTTATGAAGAGAGGGAGGAAAGGAAAAACATTTTTTATGATCTTATTCCTCAAAACTTTAGAAACGGTGTTTTTTAAGGAACTTTCAAAAACTCACATGCAGGACATCGCAACAGTAAGGGTGGAAAAACAGCAAAAGAAACAAATGCCTATTTCAAAACTTTTCCAGCAGTTTTGTTCTTCCCAATTGACTGTTCCGTAGACCCCCTGAAGCCTTTTCAACCAATTGCCATTCCTGAAAATCATTTTCCGTAAGCGAAAAGAAAATTCAACAGACATCGCAGTGTCCCCGAAAAACCTATTATTTCTTCTTCTGTAAAAATCTTCCCTCTTCCTTTTTTTTATCGTATTTATTTATTTATTTTATTTATCTATTTTTTTTTTAACTTTCCTGCTTTTATTTAATTCCTTCCATTCTTTCAGGTTGTCAACATTGTCGTCTGCTTTTATTACACTCTTTTTGTTCTGGGGATGACAGCTCAAAGAAAGAAAATACTTCGAATAAAAGGAGGAAAAGACACTACCTCCCTATCAAATCTGACAATCGTTTGTAAGAAGAACAGAGCAGTTTTCCAAATGACAAGTCTAGTGGGTTGGATGGGAACATATCGGATATAATTAGTAGTATTTTAATGTCCTCTTATATTTCTGTCAGTTTAAAGAAAAGTGTTGACCTTGAGATAATTAAAGAAAGTCAAATTTTATAAGAATCAGTTTTTATGACAAATATTTATTTGGACTGAGAGAAATATTAAGCCAGATTTTTTCAAATTCATTTTCGAATGTGTTTTGGAAATTTACAAATAAAAGACTAAACAGTTTTTCTGAAGCCATTTAAATGCTTAGAAATTATTCAGAAATCAACATTTGTTGAGTGTTGTTCTAATATAAGACACTGAATATTATATTAAACCAAACAAGAGAGTTTCGAGTTTTTAAAATAAATATCATGAAAATTGTCATCTGCAAGATGTCTAAAATCTTATTTCAAAGCTGTCTGCAAGGAAAACCAAGAAAACCGTGGAATTTTGTCTGTGGAGCTATCATCAAAAAACTGTGAAAATATGAGGAGGATTTAACGAAGGGGAATAAGAATTCCACACCAACACCAAAGTGATTACTTCATCACGATAGATTTATGTGAACCAACCGCGGCTATTCGATATTTTCTTAAAAATCATGTCAAGACACCTTTTTGGATGTGGAGGCATTTGAAATATCTAGTAAGTCGTTACAATCCACGAGATTTATTTGATCTTAAAGTCAACATTTCACACCACTTACTCAAAACATTTCTAAAATACTCAAACTTCAATCAAATGCTGAATATGCCATCTTGCAATTTCAGGTAGTACTTGCAAATGGTAGCCATTATGTGGGACACGTCTTGTTGTAACAAAAACTGGAAAGCTAAATGAAATTTTGTTTTTTCGTCGAGTCATGGGTTCGAGACTTGATGCCACTAAAGATCTGCAGTGCAGCCGGATCTGATGCACTTTAAATCTGTTGAGGCTCAAAGCCCTCTCTTTGGCATGATGGGGAAGATCAATGAGATGGAGGTGCCAGATCAAGTATCGTCCTCGTCATTTGATCCAGGTTAAAAATTACGAGGACTGTCGCCAATAGCTCTCGTGATATTTCTTGTGCGACGTTAATAAAACCAAACCAAACTATATTTCTTCGTTATAAATATTAGATCAAAATTTTACAATTGGATATAAATTTTATAAAATTACGTATGCGATGGGTATCCTTGGCTGATGGTGACCTTAGTTGGTGACGTACTTGAGGAACGACGGATTTCAATGGAACATGATCCCTTGATCCGAATTTGGATCAAGCTCTAATGCAGATGATGGTGATTGCAAAGGTAGCCGAGTTTGGTTTGACACCTTTAAAAATCTTTTTGGCCATTTTTATACTTGAGGGAAATAGCTCCTTGGATAACGATGGTTTTGGTTAAGGCCGATTATTCTAGAACGGATTATTGTTGTTAACCGATGTACCATTGTATTTGATTTTTCAAGTCTACAAATTTGAGTAACTTCTTTATAAATATTTCTTAGAAGCACAATCTTGAATTTAAAAAGCAGTCGATAGTCAGAAAAGAAAAAGAAAATAAATGTGAATAGAATTTATAATTATTCTTTTTTCAGAAAGGATCTCTTAGTAGAAAATGCAACTGAAGAGGTTTCATTTTTAATAACAAATATCATATTTAATCAAAGTTATCTAAGTGGATTTACAAATAATATGCTGAAGAAATTTAACAGAATGAAAAGAGGAATAAATGTAAGATGTGAAAGTAATAAAGGAATTGAAAAAAATATACATAGTTGAATGTAATAACGAAATGAACGAGATAAAAACGAATATGATAGTTGCATAAGAGACAATCAAATGTTGTTTAAATCATACAATCTTAAATTATAAAAATTTCTATAGAAAAATTTGGAAACTAAACCTCTTTGATCAGTTTTGCATAGGATAATTTTGTTCATCCAGCAGAGTTGTGATAACCCATTCTAAACCAATCTTCAAAGTTTTTTTTAACTATAAATGAATTAACATAAAAACTCGTAATAGCTTTAAGATTTTCTCGAACACCAAAATGTTTCCCATGTTTATTTTCCTTTAATATCACACTGTTCTTCATTTAATTTAAGGTGGACCATTTTCATTGCAAAGTAGTTATTTAATGCTAATCAAGCTTCATTTTTCAAATAATGGTTTATATAGCTTGCAAAATTCGTCAATTACAACTCAAAATATTCTCCAGTACTTTTTTCCGACTTGATGCAAAAATTCTTTTAAAAAAGTATTTTCTCAGAATAACAATAAGACAAAAAAAAAAGACCCACATCCATCATTTCACTCTCTTCTTCCCTTTCTTGCAATCAAACAAAAGTATTATTAGTCATTACAACCCAAAACTTCTCTCTTGCTTATTTTAACTATTTCAGATTATTTTACTGCTACTAACACACAACCTAATTTTAAAACTATCATTAAAACTCTCCCCCTAAAAGTCATTCGCAGAATATCTCGTTAGAAACTGCTCGATCCTTAAATCCAAATATAATAATCTTCATTCTTAAATTTTTTCGAAATAAAAGAACCTTCGAAACAATACGAATTCTTTTCTCCTAACGATGCACGATTGTAATTAACATTGGTTGAGTGCCATGACTTTCTCTAGCTGATACGTTTACATATTCGTCTTCCTTTAAAGATTCATATTTCAAAAAAAAGTAAACAAAAAAAAAGGAGTCCCAGGGAAGAATGAAAACGAAATCATAACAATGAAGGGAAAATAGTGGTGGCTTTTTGCCACGAAAAAGAATCATTAGCAAAACTTATCTGCTCGTCGCTCGACGCACGAAATTCGCGATCTCGAATAAGCACGAAAAGACATTTGGAGGAAGGGAATTAGTATTTGCAATTACCACCGAGAGAAAAGTGCTGCGATCTTTATCGACTAAAGAACACAGAAAATGAGAATTGTTAACAGTCTAAAAACAAACATAAAGGAAAGAAAATTGGTGGCTGCTTAAACGTGTACAGAACGGTTGTCATTAAGTGTCTTAAAATAGATTTTTAAAAATGCCTTTCGTCTGTTTAAGTTTGCAGTTGGTTTCTATAGAAATGAGGCTTTGTATTATTATGTAATACTTTCGTTCATGGAATTAAAGAAAATTAACTATAAAAAGATAAATAATGTTTTTTCTTATCTTTTTTGCTTTGAAAATTTTTTGAACTCTCTTACTACGTATATTTAGTGAAGTATTTAATAATTTGAATTGAGTTTCTTTTTTTTTTTTTCAATTTGAATAATTGCAGATCAAACACTACTGCCTAATATGGGTCATTTTAGTTACTTACGACACAAGGTATAGTTATCACTCACTAATTGCTATTTGGCGAAATCCAATACAGTTTATTTTGATTTAACTTACTCATTAGAAGTTTTAAGTAGATATAATTTTGTATCAATTGTACATTTTGATTTAGGTTTTTTACTTGTCAAAGTCAGAATATGTATCAATACAAACTAGTCAAAATAGGATTCTTTAATATTTTTGACCTTGCAGTCTGTTCAATGTAAATATGGGGAGCGAAATGATACCTTCAAGTATCTTTTATGCAGTTAAAGAGATCGCAATATAAATATTCAGAGCATCGAAAATGCACAAAAACCTATAGCAGAAAGACGAAATATATCTTTTAATCATTAATGTAATATATACGTGCTATCTACAAGTTTGGATCGAAAAGTATATTTTTTGACGATAGGAGACATTTCGAAGCCAAGTTGGGGGTATCATTGTGTGCTGCTATCTTTCAAATGGCACCAAAAGAGTAATACAGTTTCTCAGATTTGTTTTAATTCGAGCCGCGATGAGTTTATCGTCATTATTTTGCATCGTCTTCCATGAGACCTTGATTCATTATTATACACCTAGAATTCAGTAACAACAAAAAAAATGGGTTGCTTACGATGAATCTGTTCTAATGAAGGCAAAGAGGCTTTCTGCGGCCGGAAAGATTTTTTTTTTTTTTTTTTTTTTTTTTTTAAGGGTGAAAGCGTCATATTTATGAACTTCTAAGGAGGAAAAAAGGAAGGAGGGAGATCATTGGGCAATACTGCATTAAGCTACTCCACTTCCCATTCCAAATACTCCATTTCCCGTTTCGAATACTCCACTTCTCATTCCTAACACGGACACTTTTTGAACCTTCCTCAAATAAAATCTTTTCGATAGTAATAATAGAGTCAGGTTTCATTTCCAGTGACACTATTTTCCAAGAAGCGGTTACATTCCACTTCAAAGTGTTTCGATAGTTCTTCGAAAGCCTCAATTCGTCTTTTCTGAATTGCTCAGAAGTTGACACAAGACGCTCTCTCTCTAATTGCAAAAGCATTTTAGGCTTGAAGAGTATGAACAATAGAATGGGATGACCCGTAACTAATTTCTAAATAGATAATTATTTCAGTTGTTCTCGAAGCAGCTACATTTTTTACCGTGATTTCAACTGCTGCTGGGTTTTTTTTTGGGGGGGGCACCCGATTAAAAAAATCTTGTGAGAAAATGTATACTAGTTTAAAGTTTCCGAATACTCTTCATTTTCTTTCTATAACACTTTTAGTTTTCACTGAATTTACATACATTGGTATTTTCATGATTAAAAGATATGAAAAACAGATTGAAGAAGAGGATGAGCAGTGATTATTGCGCTATTTTTCACAGAAAGCCATCTTCATGATTTTGAAGTTATTCAGTTTCATTCATTATCTTTCAGTTATTCAAATAAATTTAAAATCTAATCACATAATATTCTGTGAATTAAATTCAATTTCATTCAAAAGTTATTGATTTCTTTTTTCTTAGATCTCTGAAGTGATTAATAAAAGCAATGCTTTCTTTAAGTTGAAAAGTTTAAATTGAATAATTGAACCCTGAACTTTTTTTTTCTAAAGACAAATTTTGTTACCTTAATGTAATTAAGTCGGTATGCAAAATACATTTATTTCAATTTAGCTTCGAATCCACACATTTTCTAAGAATAAATCATTAATGAACTTGACCGGTTAATTTTTAAAGCTTTATCTGCTATCAGAAATGAATATTATACGTAATATCAATTTATTATTTAATGTGAGTCCAAATGAAGTTCAGAAACTATTAAAAACTGTATTCAACTCATTTACTGAAATTGCAAATTAAAAACATTGTTCAAATTCATTCAGAAACAATTAAAAACTGCTTAGCATTCATTAAATTTTGAAAAGTAACCAATCTGTGAATTGCATTGAAGAGAAATGTAGTATAGATCCACCTGATTAAAAATCAATAATAAATCTAATTGTGTCTAAAATAGATTAAAATCTTTACGCCTGGTTATATTTATATAACAAGTGGTCTAAATTAACTTCAAAATTAAATTATGATCAGCATTTTAAGCTAAATGAAGATCTATTTTAGACTCAAGATGATTTCTTAGAACTTATTGATATGAAATGTATTTCGAATTCATTAATGTTGTTAGTAAAAGAAAGACATTTATTCTATAGAGCGAAAAGTAATTA
The DNA here is from genome assembly GCA_019974015.1 of Nephila pilipes. Classification (NCBI taxonomy): domain Eukaryota; kingdom Metazoa; phylum Arthropoda; class Arachnida; order Araneae; family Nephilidae; genus Nephila; species Nephila pilipes. The sequence goes on from BMAW01121985.1 coordinate 361,396, forward strand.
GATATTCTATCCACACACACGATTACTATAATTTTTTCAATATATATATTTAATGATTTAACTTAATTCACATTAATTTCTCACTTAAATAATTTAATTTACTACATTTGCCCATTCTCTCCTTTAAACGATAATGTTCATTCGTATTTCCTGATACAATTCCTATACTTTTTAATTAATTCAATCACGCGTTCTAAAAAATTTGCTGACTATGCTCTCTTCTCACGGAACAGACCTGTAGGGATGATCCCTACCAGACTTTGGGTCTATACTTATCTTCCCTGGAAGTCCCTCCATTCAGACAGTTTGGACTCTGACGTTTAACTGAATTTTCCCTCTTATAAATAGTAAAACACAGCGAAATACGCTCTTCTCTTCTTATTGCTCTTCTCATACTCCTCTCATTACCTTACTGCTGTTCTTTTACGCTTTGTTGATCATCTGAGATTTGTATAATAACTTCACTTGCCCGACTAAAGTGCAAGTCTGCAACAATAATTTAATAAAAGTATTTCGGCCATGTACAGACTGATTCATTAATATTGATCAAATTACGTTACATTTAGTCGACAGGATCGTTACATTTAAAAGCCGGTAGGATTGTTACATATATATGTAATTTTTTTGCCAAAAAAATTAGATTAATTTCATTCCAGAATAACATATATTGTCTATTGCACTTGATTAATTTTTAACAATTAATTTCAAACTTATTCCCGTTGGGAACGACTTCAAATACTAAAAATATTTTTTGAATATTTCTGCCTGTAAAAACTGATCTACATTTAAAGTTTTTCAGAAACTTTTTGCGGCCAAAATCTTAAAGGCCTCGTTTATTTCATCCAGGATTCACAGATTGACAATAATTGGAACGTAAATGATCTCCCTATGTGTTATTCTTTTCTATGATTACTTTTACTTTTCGAATATTTTTTTATCGTTCTAATTCGTTTTATGTACGAATATCGTTAGTTAAATTCAATATGCGGAGCAGGACAGCGAAGTCAATCAAATGCTAATGATTTCTTTCCAGTTAAACCGTCAATTATAGTATTATTAGCGTCTTATTGTTCGCGACATGGAAAAATCCAGCTTATTTGTTACTGTCATCAGCAAATCAAAATATAATGATTATAATGGAAAAGAAGAGCTTCTGAAAAAAAAGTTTTTAATGATATTTACAATCGGAAAAATGACAGAAGAAAAAAGATTTTAGAAAAATGATTTTTGTAATTGCAGTATTGTACCTTTGCAAACGGTAAAGGGATGTTTACTGAAAAGAAATTCTCATAAGAGATATTTTCTTTATTTTTTTCTTTCAAGAATTTCCTTTGACAAAACGAAAGCGATTAGTGTCACATAACTCAGTTGATTGTTTTTGATATATGGTCCAAACAATTCAAAAATTTATACTTGCATCCAAAGAATAATACCGAAAAAACATAAGAAAACACCAATTTTCTTATCCTAATATTGCTCATTTATTATATTTTTCAGGATTGATTTTTTACTTCTGTTTTCTTATTAAAATATACCGGTTGTTTATCTTAACTTTTTCAATATTTTAACCACCATTTATCTCTACATAAGCCTTTTTCTAAATTATTTTTATCTGTCCTTACTTCCACGTATATATGAACATAATATAATGAAATAAAAACATAATTTTTTCTATTTATGTTCTTAATGTCGTTATTACATGGCAAATAATTTGAGAAGACTGAATTAAATATATGCATAATACTGCTTAAACATATATATTTTCATGATTATTTAAGAACCTGTTAGATAATCATAATTCAAAAAATGTCTGAAAAATTCATCCAATCTCATTTTCTTCTTTCTTATTTGTTAAGCTGAAAAATTCAAACTATATGCTCTATTTACAATTCGTTATAATTTTGATTAACGTACAACTGAACTAACCATTGAAATTTATTCCATGCCTTTATGAAGTGTTTTGTTAGAAATCGATGAAAAATTTCATTTGCCAGATATATATTTTATAAATAGTTTAATAGTAATATTAAATTTAATAGTTAATTAAAATATTTAATAGTTAATTAAAATATTTAATAGTTAATTAAAATATTTAA
>BMAW01121985.1:363501-410608 GCA_019974015.1 Nephila pilipes
TATTTAATAGTTAATTAAAATATTTAATAGTTAATTAAAATATTTAACAGTTCATTAAAATATTTAATAGTTCATTAAAATATTTAACAGTTCATTAAAATATTTAATAGTTCATTAAAATATTTAATAGTTAATTAAAATATTTAATATTTAATTGAAATATTTGATGAGCAGACGATATTTTTAAAGATAACAATAGTGACATGTAGCAGTAGGCTTTTTTCGCAAAATATCTTAAACCAAGATAGTCCTTTAAAAATACTACACAGACAAATAATATAAAATAATTAGAAAAATATGAATTCAGCTTTTTTGTTTATTGAAAATAAGATAAATGATAATATTACACTTACCTTAAATATATTTAACAGACTCGTATAGTTCTAAGATTCGGAAGCCAAACACCCGTATGAGACAGAACTAAATAATTATTTTTATAAGATAAATTATATACGAAATCACTGTTTGAAAATTATAACAAAAATAAATCTCACATTAAAGGACTGAAAAATAAACTTATCAGCAATGGAAATAAGTAGAAGTTTAAATTAATTTAATTTGCCAATTAACAATAACTCACAGAATCACTCTCATTGAATTCTAAATTAAATCCCAGTTAACAGTTAAGAGACGTGCGTGTATCTGTGTGAAGAGTAATTCTGTCTTTTTTCTCACGACATAAATCTGAACGTTTATCTACCCTGTTTCGAATGCAACTAAAAATATTGCAGCCACAGTAGAAGAGTGGTCATGGTCGTTAACTTAAAACCACAATTGTTTTAGTCGAGTCGCGGGTTCGAGCCCACATGCCACTTAAGATCCTTCACGTAAACTCTATCGTCTTCAAGTTGAGATGGTGGGAAAATTTGAAGAAAGAGGGGTCGGTTCAGGTGTCGTTCTCGGCAATTGATCGCTACTCAAAATTAGGAGATTCGTCACTGATAGTCCTCGTATTGATTCTAAGGGCAACGCTAAAAACAATCAAGCTTACAAATAACTAAAAATAACCTTACATAAAAACTAATTGTTAGATTGATTGTATATTAACGTCGCACTTAGAAGAAACATCAGGCCTATTGACTACTGATCTCGTAATTCTGAACCTCGGTTAAATGACGTGGATGACATCTGCGCTGTCACCCCTCCCCAAAACTTTCACACAACTCAAATGGAGCTACTTGGAGCCTCAAAAAATTTAGGTATTTGTCTATTATAGGGGCGCCCGATGATTAATCGCCAAGCGACTAAGAAATATCGCCAAGTAGATTATATTAAAAGATAGGCTTCACTAGTTTGGCGACGACTTGGCGTAGTCATAATTTGACGAGCGCCGCCATAATAGACAAGTACCAAATTTATTGTAAATCAGCCCTGCTACGCGGCCGGTCTTTAGAGGCATCAGGTCTCGAGCGATCGATTCCACTTAAGTTACGCCGGGTGCGAGCTTACGACCGTGACTCACTCAGCTAGTGCTGCCACATATAAAACTAAATGATGCGTAGGCCATGACAGCCACGTGGTCATGACTCAAACTTTGTGACTCTTAGTGTTGCGGTTGACGCACGAATCCGAATCCTGATTCCTCTAAGGTGTATTATTTAGTGTGTCTGTGTATAAATTCATATCTTCACATTGTTGTAGAGTAGATGATGAGGGTGGACAGCAAACCTATGTGCGCTCTTCGTCCTCTGACCATGATTAAACATTTCGAGATATACAGAATCCAATTCAGAGTACGACCTTCGAATATTTCAGGTTGTCTGATTAACAGAATTATATCCTGTTTCGCATACTTCTTTGAATGATGGTTAGGAACTAGTCTGACCAATGTTTTGACCAGAGGAATGTAAAACAATCATATAAATGGTGCAGTACACTTCAGTTATTAATATTTTTGAATTATACAACTTCGGGAAATGAACAGGAGTACAAAGAAAGAAATAGAATTTATAGATCAAAATAGCCTCACTAAAAAACAACAAAAATTGAAAGAATCCCGCTCAATAATGTTCTGGGAACTCTTTTGGGTTTTTAATTCTGATGATAAACTAGATGATCACTTATTAATTTATGTATTTGCAGGATATTACGTAACTTCAGAAACCTTTTTATCACTTTTTTCTTCCAAACTAAAACCAAATTACACCTTTTAAGACTACTTATTGTATACGATATAAAATTAGAGGGTTGGAATTAAATCATCTTAAAGTCTGGTTGCTGACATAAACTTTGACTGTTAAGCTGATTAAGTTTTAGTAGTGAAAGCTAATATACTAAAACAGCTTTATTATAATTCGACTGAGCCTATGAAAAAATGCACCCTCTTGAGTTAAAGCCTCTCAAAGTACTTTATTTCAGGTTGAAAAAGAAAAATGCTTGTTCCATGAACACTTATCGTAAACAAATAAATTTTGTCCCGATCATGCAACATTTTATGGGCTCCTACTGAAATGTCATAAATGTTGCTAAACCATGACAATATAACAGAGTTATTTGATACTTACGTTAATTAGTGATGGTAGTTATAGATAGTAGTTATTTGATATTTACGGTATTTATATTTATTCATTATTTAGCTCAACATTTAGATAATTATTTCAGGTCTGTATCCGATTAGTTAACGATGTTAATAAATTCCAGGCTTGATTCCATTTAAGATCTCCTCATGATTTCTGCATGCCAAATCAAATTTAACATTAAACTCGGTGTGGAAGTTTGGCTTATAAGGAACCAGCTTAGGTGACATTTTCGTCATCTGACCATGGTTCGAAATTATCTATTCAGCCGCCAATAGCACGTCATGCAATTTGAATTAGACTGAAACAAATCTTTCATCCCTTATAGGATGTTTCTTATAAGTTGTGATAACTATTCAGCTGTGTATAATAAATTCAGTTATATAAAGAAATAGTTCAAATAATTAATTCAAATGTCATACAGAAGCCAGAATTGAAACATAAGAAAACATTTTAAAAACCACATAGAAAAATCTTAAATAATATTTAGATATTGTAGAAAAATCTTTAAGAAAATTAAAATTTTAAATTGACATAAACCTAGAACAAAAGAAAAAGAAAAAATAAATCACTGCAAAATAATTAAGAAAGATACCAATATCCCTCAAAGAATACCAAGCAAATAAGTAATGGCAAGAAGATAAAGTTCAAATCATAAATAAGTACAATACAAGGCATGGAAACAAAGAAAAAGAAAAGAAAAGAAACATTAATAAATTCTTAATCTGGATTTTTATAGATTAACTGATTAACTAATGATTTAGCGATACCCAACATTTCCGACAGAAAAATATTGTGAACCAAATTAGAAACTCCATAAATTCAGAAAAAAAAACAAGATGTAAAAAAATACAAAAGAAGAAATGAAATAAAATATACGCATTGACGAAGATACATACTAAAGAAACCAAAAGAAAATAGAAAGATAACAATCTAAGAAATTAATCAACCAGTTTAAAAAATTGCATGAGATATCTCTCTTGCGTAGCAACAACCTTTACACAAATCTGCTTACATATCGAAATCCTCCGGCTCAAGCTGAACGGTAAATATAGAAATGCATTCGAGAGAGAAAAAATACCATAGCGAGAAAAATTGTTAAGACTTGTAAAAAAATCAAAATCAAAAACTTATAATTATGTCTTAAAATACTCATAATAAAATTCATAGAAAATTCTGCTTGCAAACAAATTTTTCAAAACTTATCCATGTTACATATAAAATATAAATATCCTTTATTTTAGTTACAAGTCTCATATTATGTTGAATATTATAATTTATTCTCTTCTTAAAATATTAATAGTTATAATAATAAAATATAATCAGTTTAATAATCTCCCCCTTAGGGATACTTCATGAATCACAAATCTTTTATCATATATATTACTAGATATTATATTATCTTCCATTTTTTAAAAAAAATATCTAAATATATCCCGCTTCGCTTATGTTAACATTAATTTGCAATAAATTTAAATACACTGGATAAAAAGATACGAAAAGTTTAACATCTTTATTATTATTCTTTTGAAAAAAAAAACATCATCAATATATTTTAAGCGTTCTAAAACTATTATAATAAAAAAATTATCTTCATGAAAATGTAAATAAATATTGGTTAAACAATTACTTGCAGGTTCCCCCCTTCCCTTTTGATATTCTTTAAATCGGCTTATAAATCTTATTAAAAATATATATAATTTTCTTTTAAGACTAATAAAACTAAGTAATTAAATTTTTCATATGTAATAGTGCTTTATTAATATTAAATTTCTTAATATATTTATTTCTCATTAATAATAATTTCTTGTTATTTTAAATTACTTAATATTTTTTGTTATATAATAAGATCCACTATGTCAATAGAATAAAAAAGATCTACAAAATAATAGTTGCAATTAGAATAGTTTTATTTATTATTAATATATTTGACTATATCGGCACTATTTTTTTAACTGGCAGTACTCTTCAGTTTATCTATAATATTTTATACTTTTTTGTAATTTTTTTACCAGAAAGACCTTCACTTTTTTTTTTTACCTTTTCTTTGCTCATCCATCATTGATTAAATTAAAGTATAGTGAATTAAGTTAAACATTATTCTGCGATGAGATAAAAGTATTTTTCAAAGGATCGAATATCATATTTTATGATAAATCTTACTTTTTGAGATACGGTGAACTGAATCTGCAATTGAAAGTTAGCTTTAGAATGAATGTAAATACTATTAAACATAATGTTTCCTTTAAGTCTAAAATCCAAAAACAAAAACAATATTTTTATATGGCATAATGTCTTTCATCTAAAATTTGTCAGAATTTGTAGAATAAGAATATTTAAATTATAAAAAGTTCTATGCAAAGTCTTGTAAAGAACAAATTTAGCCACTCACGGTACGCTTTTCTTATAATTATTAACATTAAATTATTCAATTAAATATAAGAAGAAAAGTAAACGATGAAATATCGAGAAATGGACAATATTAAACTTTTCCGATATTAGAATCAAAGTAAACGATAAATTATTAAATTGAACATATTTAAGCTAAATGTAATTAAAATAGAAGCAAACGATAAAAAAATTGAAAAGTGATCTGTTACACCAAAAGCAATCCAACTAAAACAATATTCTTGTGGATGGCTAATAATGCTCAACATCTTTTATCTACTCGATAAAAGATGTTGAGCATTAAGATCCTGGATCTTAAATTTCATGCAGATGTCCTTTGATGTTAATTTCTTAGTTTTCATTCAAGTAAAAACAAGAAATGTAGTTCAGAAAGATACTTCATATGAATTCAGTATTTATTTTGTGGTGAATTTATGAATACCGAATTCAGTATATGCATGTTTTGTTTTTATTAAGCTTGTTTAGAAATATATTTTGGGAATAAATTCTTTACTTTATTTTTTTTATTATAAATTTTTTTTTTGTTTTTCAAAATACCTTCACCCCCCCCTTTTTTTTTTAAATAAATTAAATAAATCTAAAGTATTTTGAATGTAAATATTGTGTATAGCATTTTAAACACCCGTGTGATGACCGGATGTGAAAGGATAGTCCTTTTGTAGCTCATGCTTGTCGTTAGAGGCGACTAAAATGGGTATCCAGAGCCTGAGGGTATAGCCCGGCACTCTGTCTCTGGGGATTATATCAGGGGACCTTAAGAGCTAGCCTTCTTTAGATAGGTACGGACATCATGACCTCGAGACACCCTAGTGATCTTTTTCTTTCGTTTGGGGTTTACTGTCTTTGGCAAATGCGGGTGATGCGCCCCCTGTGTACCTTAGTGATCTATCTCCATTTTCAACCCTTCCCCTTGTCAACCAATTTCTATCTTTTTTACAATTTTCTTCACATCTTTACGCCTTACCTAGATATACACTCCCTCATTTAACTTGTTTGGCGCATGGCCACATCCAACTTTTGCGCCATATCAGTCACTCATTCAAACGTCTAGATCATAGTCACGCCTTGTTAGGAGCAGCATAGCCATATTTGGCTCTTGCGCCCTTTAATTCCACCATTAATCACTCATATATAGTGCTTTAAAAAAACATCCCTCAGATTGACAAAGGTTTTGTTCAAAGTCGAAATTTAAAAATATATAAATTCAATTTTTTTTTTTCTTTCATTCCTATTTCATGTTCTTATTATGAGTCTATTAAAAAGTATTGTATTTTGGGAAACATAGTGATTCATGGATAATGTGTGCACCATATACTAAACTTGTGACGTTGGGCTATTCGCGGTTTCTCTTCACTAACCTTGGGGACTTTTAATTAAGATTGATTGCTTTTGCTAAACAACCTTTGCCCAACCGAAAATGAAACGTTAATATGTAGATAGAAAGCAGGTAGAAGTGAAGTGAAGCGGGAGAATTAGGAAATATATAAACTCCGACTGAAAGTCGTGATAGAGAGGCTGAAGGAGAAGTGGAAAGAGACTGAAGGAGAAGGAAAGAGAGGTTGCAGGAGGAGTTGGAAAGAGAGGTTGCAGGAGGAGTTGGAAAGAGAGGTTGAAATAGGCGATTGGATTAAAGGTGTAGAGAGGGCCACATTTGGTTCCAGAGTCTGAGTTGCAGTCGAGGAAGGCTTAGTGGTAAGAGTCTGTTAGATTATTATTGGTGGGTTGAATTAGGTTAGTAGAATTCTTCCCCGGGAGAGCATATATAAATGTTGTTATTTTAATTAGAAGTTAATAAATTCCGTAAATATTGTTCTAGTGTCTCTTTGATTGACGTATTGTGTCTTAGTGTTTAATCATTGAATTTATCTATGGCACAAGAGGCAGCCCTGATCGGGCAGGCGTCACAAACTAGCATTTCATTTAAAAAAACCTCACATGTTCAATAGTCCAATAAAATTCACTATTACAATCCATAATCCACTATACTAGTATAATACTTTTAAGTTGTATAATTTTTAAAGTGCTATCTCAAACAATTTATTTTAGAATAGTTTTTAAAAATGTCTCGAATAGAGATTTATTCATTACGTAAATTATTTAGAGACAAATAATGCTTAAGATACTTAATAGAGAATTTTCAAATGTTTTGAACACTAGTTTTACGCTTTTATCCACCATCATAAAAAAACATGGTCTTCTTTTACGATGCGGTATTTATCCTGAAAAATTTAGACACAGAAAAAAAAAAAAAGGAGGAAAAAAACAGAATTTTAAGCGATGGATAAAACTGCTCCCACACTGTTAGTTTCGCGACAGAACCGGTTAAATTTAGCCGCATAATGAACGTTATTTCACCGATTCATTCTCATAATTTTTGTTTGCTTTCATCGATAAAAAAAAAGGGGGGGGAGACGAAATCTGTGATATAGTCGCTCTGAAACCACTACTGTGTGGAGAAAGTTGCTTTTTTATTAGATTGCTTATACTGCAGAATCAGCATCATAAAGTGGGAATTCAGGTTCGATATTTAGCTGAAATGTGCGTTATTACCGCGTGAAAAAAACTTCGAGGGCAAGAGATTTGGTGTTTTACGACTCTCTGAGCCCACAAGAGATAGCGATAAATATACAAACTTTTTTTTTCTCAAACTTTGCTGGCGTTTTGCTTTAATGTTAGAAAAGTCTTTAGAATTTCGAATTTTTATTCATTTTTTTATTTATTTATAAGAGTAAGCACCTTATTTTTTATAACTTTTCTAAAGGCGTGTCTGTGCTAGCTTAGATGTTTATCGCGCTCGATACATGTTGATGACAATATCCGAAGTTGAATGAGCAAGTTAAACATAAAGAAAACTAATTTATTTGTACGAGTTTGTTGAAAAGAGCCTCAAAATAAAAATTTTAAAAAACCAGAAGTACTGCGTAAAAGATTATGTTTTTGAAGGTAAATACGTGTACATATTTTAATGGTAAACGTGTAAGTGCAGTTAAAAAATCTAGTAAGCAATTTAATCTTAAGATTTATCGTTCATCCGCTGTCTATAAGTTATATTTCTTGTTTCTCCTGCTCTCTACTATTAGAACCACAAAAATTAAGCTATTGCTTTTCCTTATTAGAGTATGTACTCAAGAGAGACAAATTAAAGGAAAAATCATGTAATAATACTTATTGATTTATCGCTATTGCATGAAATTTAGATGAAACTGTAGTTGTGCACTCAAATCTCTGAAATAATTCATAAAGTAATAACAATCGAAGTTGCACCTAAAAAATATACTTTTTTTTCTTCCATGTTGTTGTGTATCGTATTTCAAGAGTTGCTTAAATGGGATCGATAACGATTATAAAGATATTATTTCAGGAACTTGCCATGTGTATGATATTTGCTTTTATGAATGTATTTCACGAACATTGAAAACTAATGTGCAGGTTGGAAACTGAGCGGAAACAAGTAAATGGTATATGCCTGAATCTAGAAATATCTTTTGCGTCCTTTCTAGATTATGGGAAATAAAAAATAATGTATCGGAAAGAGTATGTTAAGGGAGGGGGGAACAAATCTCTTCACAACAACTCTTCAAGATCCGTAATTGAAAAAATTTAAATGACAGACGATTGCTTCAAAGTTTGTTTAAGAATTTATTACTACTGCAATATGGGGAGCCCAAAAGTTCCCGGAATAGCGCTGTTCTAAACAGAGCTTGCATAGTACATATTTCTTCGGCCAGAAACAGGTTGCGTAAATCTTTAAGAATTAAATACTGCATGTAGTGTCATGCGGGAAGTTTTTGTCTGCCCGTAGTGAATTTTTAAGTCTCAAAAGTTTTGGTCTTTGTAGTGTAGAGATCATAGTCACTAATTCACGGTCTACGTTGTTCCCATTAAGTCTTGGGCTTGAGTCCTGGTGCTACTAGAGACCTGCGGTAAATCAGGGACGAAGCGCGTTAAATCTGTCGAGGTTTCAAGTTCTCCCGTTGGCTGGTCCCGTTGTTATGGTGTGAATGTTTGGAGTGGAGGTGCAAGTCCAGGTATCGTCCTTGCCATTTGACTAAGTTTCAATAAAAGATCCGTCGCCAATAATCCTTGGGTTTGTATTCAAGTGCCACTTTGATAAGTAATTGATCAATCGTCACAACTGTCTTGCTCTCCCCTCGGTTTTCAAGTTTACAGATTTAAATGAACAACGCTAGGATGTGAAATTTCGCTTCCTTCCAGTGAACCCCGAAAAACGGTTGTGATGTTGAAAACAGCATACACATATGACACTTTAGAAAAACTCAAGTAAGCGAGTAGTTTTTTCGTTTCAAAAATAGCAATGTAATGATTGACGACGAACCTCAATTTGGACATCCATCAACTGTTAGAACAAACGAAAATGTTGAGAAAATTCGTGAACTTGTACTTTAATGCCGACAACGGACCATCGAACATACGGTGGAATTAAGAAGATTATTTTGTAGCTTGGTTAACCAAATTTTAACACGATATTTGGGAATGAGAAGATTCGCTGCCGAATTTCACAATCAATGTGCTCCAGCTATGGCCAAAAAATGGACACGACTTTCTTTCCCCATGGACCTTACTCACTTGACCTAGTCCCACACGGTTTTGTCCAGTTCCTAAGTATGAAGAGAGCATGAAAGGAAACCGATTTGACGACGTGAAGTGGTCAAGGAAAAGAGTCACTGCAAATGAATATCAAATATGTTTCCAACAGTGGGCTTACCTAAGTGACAAATGTATTAAGTATAATGAAAAATACTTTTGAAGGTGATAAAGTAGTTTTGTACAAAAATTGGAATTCCACGCTTTGTTTTAAAAAAATATCTCGTCTTACTTTGACACCCCATCGTAAACGTAGTACAAAAAACTGAATAAGAATGCTAGAAGATCAAAGCATCACAGAATTCTTTATGATTGGAACATAGATTTATCGTTGTTAATTTCTTTTTCTAAAGATTATGTTTTTGATCACTCTTTGTTTGGAGAGTGATTTAAGAAAGATTACAAAATATGTTGGGAATAATTATAATGGCATCGACGTAAACAAACCAATTCAAAGTTTTTTTTCGCTAAAAATTTATAAATGTCATTGAAACTCATAAATACTCGTAACTAATTGCATTTGATTATCTAAAATTTAAAATTAATTAATGCCTTTTGCTAGATCAAAGTAAATGTTGTAGCTACCGAGCTTAACTGCATGGCTATCTGAAGTGAAGTTCTATTGCAGATCCTGGGTGCAAATGGGGGACGAAACCGTCCAGTTTAACTCTAAAATCTAAGTGAAGTGGAGTACCTTTTTGTTACTTAATTTTTTATCTCATTTTTTAAAGTAATTATTCAATTTTAGTAAAATTTTAGTGGCTTAAAATGTTTGTTATCGAACTCACAATTTGTCTATCACACGAATTCATTTAAAAATAGATTTTGAACGTCTCCTCAGATGAAGTTTTCGTCACATGACCAATGCTCAAAACTGCAAAATTCATCAGCAATAATTGATCGTTGATCTACAATGGAAAATCACTAATAAACTCAAAAAAAGTTTTAGCTGTCTTTTTAATTACTTTTATACAATAACTTTCTTGATTTGATTAAGTTTGGTTTTGTATAATTATACTGTAGTCACTACTACAGGTACATGATTTCGATCGATTCGTCTTCTGACCTCTTTGTAAAGCTGTGATGCCTCCCTAATTTTATCTCGACAGACATCATTTAAATTTTCAACAGTTCTTCACTAAAAGTCAAAGTAATAAAAATTCACACTCAATAGATAAAACAGTTGAATTTAAATCTAACTCCTTTGTTTGTTTTTATCAAATTATGAATATGCAATATTTACTCACCTCTTTCACTGTCTATTAACCCTCGACGCGCCTGCATTCTATCTCGGACTAACGATCAGATAAATCTCTTACCCACTAATCCGAAATAGAACGAATTTAATTACAAAAACTAGTGTTCGAGCGGATATACCAGCGTCATCTCATGTTAGAAGATTCTTCTAAATAGTCCGTCAACAACCAACACATTACAACGACTATTCGCTATCAATCACTAATCATATACACTTTTTCTATTCAATTCGTTAAATTTTTTTAATTTATCTAATTTGGGTAGATTACGTTTCATTCGGTTAGGTAGAAGTGGTTTTTTTTTTTCATGCTCAACATTATAAAAATGCATCGATGTTAATTAAGAGAAAATCGCGGACAGTTTCACGTCACAAAGCCTTCAAGCTTTAGTAACGAGTTTTCACGCACATTTTCCTTTAACTATTGGGGCTATTTTACTTCGACGTGTAATACAAGAACCTCGCCTTCTGAAGAAACCGTGATAGAAGTAAAGGTTTTTTTTTTTTTTTTTATATATATATATATAAGAAGGAGTGTAGTGAATAGGAGTAAGGAGATAAATGAATTAGAGATTCATTGTAGCACTGTCTATATTGGTTCGAGCAACTATGAAGCGATATTCTAAGCGTATGCATCTAACTCGGAATTTTTCTCTAAAAATCTTCTTGAATCGGATCCAGTGATTTGGAGTCGATTGTTTAGAGTTACTAATATAAATATAATTCTTTATTAATATTTGGTTAAGGTTGCGATTTGCTGTACACTCCACATTATTAATTTATTTTGACATCGCTTTTTTTTCTCAAAGTTGTAGATTTTTTTGGCTGGTTTTTATTGTTTATTTTTGGCTGATTTTTGTTTTTATTTGGCTGATGTTTATTGCGCTGATAATTATTTACAGCTTGGCTGTATGAGATCTTTGTGGTTGAATTTGATATAATATGTATCAAAATTTTTAGCATTCAATACGTCGATGTTTTCGAGTGGAATCAAGATTCGAACCCATGATCCGACTCTAGTCTCACCACCCACGAAGCTTATAACTTTAAGCAAAAGGCTACCGGGATTCCTCAGCTCTTGCTGGATCAATCATTAAATATATAGTAGAGGTAAAAGATATGTTTGGTTATTCATTGGAAATGACATAAACATCTGTATTTTTTTTTTATTAAAAGAGCCCTCATCTGCGTAAAAAGTAAACAGATGAAATATAGTGAGCGGTGAATGTCTTTTATTTCCATCAGATTGCATTTATGCAAAAAAAAGGAATAATCAGACAATGGCAGGAGACCACACACAACCTCAAATTAGTCGCTTGGAAAAAAAAAACCGAAAACATCTGTCTTCTATCAGCTACTAATAAGGAAATATTGGATTGAAAAGATTTTTCGAATAACATGTGACTAGTGTTCGTAGTATTTTTTCTCTAAATTTTGGATCTAAAATTAATCTTTTTCTCTAAATTAGTTATCTTGTGAGTAGATCCAAAACTTTTAGGGTATTAAAGTACATTTTATTGATTTACATAAAAAATTCACTAGAAAAGTTTTTGGTGGTCTTCTGATAAAACAAAGGCGAATTTGATAAATTTTTAGCCAATTTTAAACAGGTTTACGCTTGTTTCTGATTTCCAGAAGTGATTTTATATCGTTTCTGACTACTACAGGGTGGAATGAAAGCGATTTTACAGTTTAAAATTAATAAATTTTTAAGGGGACTAGGTAAGTGGAATTCAACCAAAAATACATTTTTTTTACTTTTTTGTATCATTAAATAGCTTAAACTCTTATCTTTGTAACAATGTATAACCCTTTATTATAAAAAAAAAACCTAGAAGTGCTGGATTTTTCATTCTTTCTTAGAGCATTTCGCAACTTGTTGGCTATTAAAAGAGATAATAAATGTAGACAAACCTCTCGCGTGATATGACACCTCCTTTAATGCTTTACATATGCTATTATCTCTGTTTAGCTTTTCTTATTTTCTTCCGATTGAGGAATTGTGTTTTTACTAATGCCAACCAATTTACTATTGGGGGAATGACATTAACTCCAGATCAATAGTGGAATTAAGAGAGATATATCGCATACAACATCTTTATTGAACAACCCTATGTACACTACTACAAAATTTCTCATCTTACTTATAACAAAGTTAACAGCGCTCTCTATAGGCGTAAAAATTCTTACCTCATTGGTTATTCAGAATACTCTGTGGTCGTAACAAATTGGAAACAATAAAGTTAATAGTGGCTGGGCATTTTTAACGGTTTTTGTTTGTTTATATCGTTTTTTACGATATATTTTTAAATATTGTGAATTAACGCCTTTGTTGCTTCATAGCCCATATAAACTAATCAACCACTTTTAAATATACGTATTTCAAGTATATTTTGTCTTCTAAACACTTAGATGACACTAGATTTTTTTAGAAAGTAGTATTTACTGGTATAAAACAGATTTAGTTGACTTCTTTAGAATGCCATTAAATAAAAGTATATTCAAAAAACGTAAGAATGTTGGAAAGTCTACCATCACAATGATATTGAAACTATTATTGAGCCATATGATTATGATGGAACTAAAAGTGTCATATATTAAGCGATTCTTTCCTTTAGTATGATCAATATGATGAAAATACAGTTTTCTGAATACGAAATTATATCATTATTGGTTTTGATGTAAGTTTTGGATAAATTTTCTGCTTGCAAATACTGTAATAGGAGCATATCTGTGCGAGTTAAAAGTCGAACAGACCTTGGATTAGAAATACAGATCTTTTGGAAGTATTGGAACTCTTCAAAAATTGCGGAGAGCTGTTTTGATTGAATATTTTCATTTGTTTTAGAGTAATAAAATCATAATCATGGATTCTGTCCATTTGAATCAGAAAGCTGCTGGGGGTTTCATGGTGAACAAGCGAAAGACGAAACGTATGACCACACCAAGCATGCACATGTTCAACTGCCAATAATGGTAGTCATCAAACCTGTATTTAGAGATTTGAAAAATCCAGAACTCTTATAAGAAAATGTCTTTATGGGAAAACACTGAATCCTAATGTATCTGTGAACAATGTCTTCTGGATTCGTGTATCAAAACTGTTGAAACCATCAAAATTTTAAAATTGAGTGTTTTTGACGCTGTATTTTGCTTTAATGTAGGCAATATAACAAATCTATGTTAGATTAAAATGCATCCGGGTCATCACTGCGTGAAAAGTATGGATGAATTAGACAAAAGTCACATTACCGACAAACTATGGAAATGTCAAAAAATCTCAGCAACAGAAATAAACAGCAAAAAAAGAAACTTGAAAATGCTTATGAATCAGAAGAAAAAAGGGCTAATCATTCATACAAAGCAGGATTTTATTAAATATAATTTCTTAATGAGCAATAAAAATACCAATAAAATCTTAAAATGCGATTTTCTCAAAACGTAAATTTTTCAGGTTTATCTTCCTTTTTCTCAATACATGTGAATCGTGAGAATTCAGTTTTTAACGGTATTTGTATTGTGTTATTTTACATATTTAACACAGGAGTTGATTATTTTTTTTGAGAATTATTTATTTTAGGCAATGAAATTGCGCCGAAACTGCTAATTTAAGAATGGTTATGAATAAATAATTAATAACAATTTTTTTTTATTTTACTTGGAAACAAATCGCATGTTGAAGTATGAAACACATATCATTCCGTCAATGCTTTACTATTGCTGAATCTCGGTGTATATTTGAGTTAAATAAATGCAAATGAATTCACATGTCTTCAATCAAAATAAGTTGAATTGATTTGGATGTGATAATTGAGGTTTCTTGTTTCATTCTTGTTTTATTTCTTATATTGTTTATTCAGTTAAAGCTCTTCAATTTGTTAAATTACTTGGTTGCATACGAGAATCAAATTTTGTTACGTTTCATTCATTAACTTTTTGTATTCTGTGTGTGAGGAAAAAAAGGCTATTTTTATTTCAAAGGAAATAAAAAAATTTTAGAGAATGAGAATTACTTAGACGTTACAAGACGGATAACTGATTGTAAAGAAGTTGAATAACAATTTATAAATATTGCTGTTCTGAGTCTTCAACAATGAATTACATACATCTAAATATAGTTATAAAGAGTACTATATTTTCCTTAAATATCATACTCAAAACACTCACATTTATTGAAAACTGTTGCGTGTATGAAACTTGTTCGCTGCATGCTGAAAAACTGACGATTAGATTACTCATAAATTTTTCGATATTTTAAGCTCTTTTCATTAATAAAATTTTGTTAATGGGTATAATTCATTTTTATGTATGTTTATTATTTTATAAACTAACTGAAAATATTTATCCTTTGTTACTGTAAAGCTTTTACTAGCATTTTTTGTTCGATATTTTGTATTTTCTTGTATAACACCATCTAAACCTTCTTTATTGCGTACATTATAAACCTTCTGCTCCTTGTTAATAACTCAAAAATTAACTTTCTTTTATTTCTCAATACTTTTCCCATCTATCCTCGATATACGTGCATATTTATTTCTATGCATCAGTTTCTGAAATTATCTAATAGTTGAAATACACTCTTCCATTCTTAAATCAATTAAATCAACATTTATCCCGTAAAATACAGAAACTAAATTATTTAACAGTATTTTATTCTGTTGAAGAGTAAGTACGTAAACACATTTTTGAAGATCTTTTGTTGTGTTTTGTTACGTTTATGTTTCTGTGTCACTGTAACACATGGATTAAAAAATAAAACAAAAATCAAAAATATCTAAAAATATAAAAATAAAAAAAAACCTGAAAAAATTTATAAAACCATTTTTTTTTTTTTTTTTTTGGAAAACGGAAAAATGGAGAATAATATATATAAAGTTGTAACAGGCTTTAGACTGTTAAACTGGATAATTCTAGAATTATTGGCAAAATAATCTCCATCATAATGTATTTTTTATGTGTGTATATATATAAATGTATATTTATAATGTATTTTTTATGTGTGTATATATATATATAAATGTGGGTGTATGCTTACATTTGATAATTCCTACAATGAAAGCCATTTTTATTACATTTTATCATGAAATTACTATTTATTACATTATATTTTCTGCAACTTTTTCTTTTAGCACCTAGAAGTAGTCCACACCAAAATTAAATTTCATGTAAAATACGGCACTCTTACCCATAACGGACGCCTATCACTATGTTAAAATATATTCTGTATACCATAGCGACACGCTGTTGTATATGAAAAAACTCATTGATTCTTAAAGATAAAAATAGTATATATTAAAATATATTGATCTTTAGAACAAAGCTAGTATTAATATTTCATTATACTGGAATATTTTTCTATCTGAACAAAAATATTACCAGTTTGGTTCTTTTTTCTTAACAAAAGTAATAATAACATAATTGATAAATTAACTATTCCTTTTGACTACAAATTTTACATTCACTATAAAGCCCATTATGTTGTATGAATACTATTAATATTGGTTGCAATAGCAGAGATATGCATTTCTAAATATTAAACTTCGCAATACGTGAACTATTTCCTTATATACTCTGGTTGCATATGCTTAATTTATAATTAACCACTTGTTTTTCGTTTTCATGCGATTAAAAATCATGACAATATGCAATGTCATAAATGAGAAATACAATACATTTAAACGTGTGTGCTCTTTTAATGTATAATAATTTTAAAATTTTATGGACAGTTTTTCAAAGCAAGCAAAATTTATGTACACATCAAAAAATAGTTTTCAAGACGCAGCATTTTCAAACTGTCACATATGAAAAACTCTTTCCAGAGAAGATGGAAATTTTCGAGGCAGAAATAGATTTAAATTTCTTAAAGAGAGAGAGAGAGAGAGAGCTATTATATTTTTTCAAATGAAGTAAGTATAACTGAATTAATAATTTTGGATTATCTTTGCCGTTCCTTCTTGTCTGACTCCTGATTTACTTCAAATTTTCTTTAATTAAATTTTATCCGTCTGTTACCTAGTTAATCTACTGCTTATTTTTAATTAGAATAATTAAATTGTTTGATACAACTTGAAAGTCACGACAAAAAGTTAATTATTATAATTCAATTAATTATTTAAGCTACTTCACAAAAATTACATACTAGTTAGGAAAATGAAACAACTTTGTGTTAGTTATTCGAAATTTATTTCCGTTAATCATATTTTATAATTATAACTACCGCAGCATATCAAATTAATTTAACAGTAATATTTATTTGAAAAATAATGAAAATATATTTTATGCCATAAATCTGTTTTGAAAATCCTTCATTGATCTATGGCAAAGTTCATTATAGAATAGTGAAATTTGATTGAATTACAACGTGAATTGATAAACACAACGCCGAAAATTATCGGGAAAAAAATTCTTCCGATTATAAAATAATTTTTGTAACAATAAGTATATTAATTAATTGTACTACATACTTCATTCACCCCTGATAGATGTCTGATATATAATTTTTAACTAGCCATATAAAAATTAAAAAATACATATATATGAAGAGAAAAACTTGTAAAGAGGACCTCTTCTGACAAATTAAATCTTTTATATAAAAGTGATTTCAAGGAAATTTTAAGAAAATAATAAAAAAATATAAAAAAGAAAGGAAATTTAAAAAAAATTCCCCTCCCCCGAAAAAAAAAATGTCATTGGGAAAGAATATTTAAGGGGCTGCATCCCAGTTTGCACCAATTATATTCTTTTATAAAATGTTAAAATTATTCATTTTGAAAATACTTATACAATTACCACGATTTAACTTTCAGATAAATACTACCGAACCGATGGTAGTTACTTCAGTAACTTTAAACATGTTACATGCAAAGATAAAAAAGATGCGAGAAGTTTATCCCGCGTTTGTCAACTGAGCTTACTTATGATGACTTATTAAATCATTCTTATTATTTATAAATAAATCATAATATGACGACTTCGTAAAAATTACAATAACGTCGTTATGAGGACAAATTAAAACTGATCAACTATTATGACATATTATTTCATGATGATGATTTAAAAATCATTAGATTAATCATTAAATATCTCTGCATCAAACCTATGACTCATTAATATTACTTAGTAGCATCATTATGACGATCTATTGAAAACTGTATTACATTAAAGACATTTGTACGTATTAATTAATTAATGCTTCATAAAACTATAATTATAAAAATTTTTCTTGCAATAAGAGTTATAACACATCAATCAATAACTCCCGAGACTAACCCAGAGATGGCGCTCGTAGTAAACCAGTAACCAGATGTTTCTAGAGTACTAACCTTTGCTTGAAACGTGTCAAAATGTTAAGTCGATCGGACCAGAAACAGCTGAGTTATCGAGGTTGGAGTAAAGTCGTTTTGTAGTTTGTTTAAAAAATGGAAAAAACCGAGTTTCGTGTTCTGATCAAACATTGTTTTTTAATGGGTAAAAACACCGTGCAAGCGAAACAATGGATTGAAAAATGTTACCCGGACTCTTGTCCATCAAAAGCAACGATTTGTCGGTGGTTTGCCGAGTTTAAACGGGGTCGTACCGACACAAATGACGCGGAAAGCTCGGGTAGACCTGTGGAAGCCGTTACACCGGAAAATGTGAGTGAAGTGACAAAAATTATAATGAAAGATCGTAAAGTGAAGCTCCGTGAGATTGCTGAGATGACACAGATATCATATGGAAGTGTATTTACTGAAAAAGGTTTTTTGAAGTGAAGTGAAAAAGGTTTTTTCCAAGTGGGTGCCGCGATTGCTTTCGATGGAACAAAAACAGCAACGAGTCGATGAATCAGAAAGCTGTTTATCACTATTTACTGCAACAAAAAGACCTTTGAGGGAAAAAGGGAAAAATTTTTGGGGAAAAAGATTGGAAAAGCGTTGGAACGATTGTATCCCAAGGTGATTAACAAAGGTGTTATGTTGATGAATAAAAATTGCAAAAATGTTGTTTTCAATGTTAGACCTGAGATATTATCTGGATATATCACGAATGATATGTAAGTAGATATTAAATCTTTGTTCAATATTAATAACACATTTTGAAAGCTTGGCCGAAATTAATAGTCCGTTTTTCATACGAATAAGACTGTTTATTGATTCTATTGGAGAAAGCGTTACATACTTTCAGACTTCAGCCAACAAAGGCCGAAGAGAAAACACCATAAAAATCTCTGATGATCATCAGAGAGGAGTGTCTGAGCAACAGAGGAGAGAATAAGAGTATAAAAGAAATTTTGTTGTGTAAAGTTATATAGCAAGGATCTTTTCAAAATAAACGACATATAACACGTGGTACAGGATTAGGGATTCTGGGGAAATATCATAATAGACAAGGAGTCTAATTGAGATTGTTTTAACAGCTTTATGATCGTAGGAATGCGAATTTAGCCAGTTTTATGAGCGCGTGTTCTAATAAATAAAAGGATGATTTGGAAGGAGATCAGGAAATAAGAATGAACACTTTACTTTTCAATTAGGGAATGGATTAGAATCTACAATTAAATTATTATTAAAAGAAATTATTGAATTAAAGTTAAATGATTACACACACACACACACACACACACACACACACACACATATATATATATATATATATATAAAATCATTATTTTTCTTATTCAAAAATAGTAAAGCTCTACAGGAGACTTTAATTTCTGGGGCTTAATCCTTCAGTTGACCTTTCCCATCGTCTTCCACCCCCCTCAACATAATTATTTTAAAACTTCTTGATGTGATTGACAGTAGAATTGACGAGTATAGACACCGTATGCAAATTCATTAATGGATCAGATGCAAGCTATGCCTTCGTACTAACGTCATCTCTCATTTGATGAGTTGCGTATATATATATAAAAAAAAAGAGAAATGCATGTTGAGCTTTTGAAACCTTGTCATCCTGCTACCATAATCTTTTTGAGATACATTCTTTATGAAGTTTATCTTCCGTTAAAGAATGAACCTCAATACAAAAATAAAAGTTAAGGCTTGGTCTCAGTTTTTTTTTAAAGCTTGATCCAGCTATTCGTTACAAGCATTTATTTGTAACAAAATAAAAACATACATGATAATAATACTTTACATGCTGTCTGTTTTTACATGCATTACTGATCATCATCAACAAAATTAGTACGATGATGGCAAGACACCATAATTAAATGTCATTAATAAAAAAAATGGTCTTCCAAAACTTATCGAAAGAAAAGAGATGCAAAAATAATATATTTAGCTTTAATCGTTAGAATGAGTTTTTTTTATTCGTAATACAATTCCCTAAAAAAGTGTTAAACTTCCACTATTTTAAAATGTAAATTACGCCATTTTGTCTTCAGCTTATATTGAGGAATATTATCATCAGTTTCCAATAATCAT
This sequence comes from Nephila pilipes, assembly GCA_019974015.1. Classification (NCBI taxonomy): domain Eukaryota; kingdom Metazoa; phylum Arthropoda; class Arachnida; order Araneae; family Nephilidae; genus Nephila; species Nephila pilipes. The sequence goes on from BMAW01121985.1 coordinate 383,694, forward strand.
TCACCTCAAACCCTTTATACATAATGAAATATATTTATTCTTGATAAAACAAAGCATTATCTTTTAACTATTTATCCTACAGGTTTGCCAGAACCGGAGTCGTTTCTTAGGCTTGTAAAGCAATTTTGAAACTATTAGCAATTAAATTTAATTTTTATTCCTTTTACATGGTATACAAGTAGTACAATTTGCATGAATTTGAAATTAATTTCCATGCATAGTCGCAAAAACAGCAACAAAAAAAATCTTCAGAAATATATGTTTTATATATAAAAGATTAATAAAGGCATCAATCACTTAATCGATTAAAAAATAGTTTTTGCTTCAAAAATTTCCCTTACTTATAACTGTGATTAAGATTGAGACATGATGCATACGAAAATAATCATTTTTCAACTTAATTATTTGTTGTTGTTGTCTTGTTTACATATGAAATGTAACTGGGATCTTTTTTAAATTAATATCATGGAAAATATCCAGATTTATTAAAATGCTTGAATAACTCAAAACTAAGTTCTTGTGACGTGACTTGATGTTACTAACTTTGTATCGAATGAAACATTTGCAAATTTAGAGTTTCTCCACAGAAGCAGTGCCACACATAAAAGTTCACTGATAAACACTTCAACTGTTAAAATAATTCGTGACCACGTACAGAAGCTGCAAAACCAAATCCCAAATTATGTAATACTTTTAGAAAAGGCGCCACAATACGCAAGGATATTTCTAACTTATTTCAATGTATATGATTTTGAAAATTTTGAAACGCGATACCCTCCTTTAAAGAGATACAGAGAGAGAGAGAGAGAATGAAAGAATAAATAAAATTTTCAGATTCCAGATTAAAGATTCGGTTGTCTTTTCCCTTACTGAATTATGTTTTGACAAATAAATATATATACCAAGTAGTTACAGGACGATGAAAGCACGCAATTAAACTTTTAACAATATTTTTTCATTCAGCAAATAATTCAATGACTAAAATTTCCATCATAATTTTTGAACGAAGAAAAAAATATGTCTGGACTCCTAGATGGAAAAACATTACATGGAATAATTTCAGATGTTTTTCAATTATTTTCGAAATAAATATTATATGAAAGAAATTGGATGAAAAGAATTGGGAAATGAAATGTGAATGAATATGAAAAGAAATGGAATGTAATAGCAAATACATTTTTTCCGCTGAACGTGTCAAAAAAAAAAAAAAAAAAGAAAAAGAAAGGGAAAAAAAATCCTGGATAAGAAATACTTTTTAAGAGTTTTTATTCTGATTGATTGATTGTTTATTAATGTTGCACTTAGAGAGAAAATGAAGGTTAAGGGTGATTTAGTGGCGAAGACGACTTCAGAGCTGGCACCTCTTTCTACAAACGACCACGCCACGACTTTGAGTTCAACAGGCATCAGCTCCGCTACATTTTAGTGGTAGCCGGGCTCGAACCCACGATTCGACAGAAAGAACACCGGCCATGAGTTCGCGATCATTTCACGGCAGCCATTTAAAGGATTTGAGAAGAAGGTAACAAAAATATCAGCTTAACAATTGTTTTTGATCATTTATGATTACACATCCCAAAATCACTTCAAGTTTGCCCTATTTTCGCTAACATTTTGGATACATATTTACATGCCATTTAAAAATAACTCTTTAATAAGTAGGGGGGGGGTAGTACTTTATTTTTTTTATGTGAGCTTAAATTCTATCTTTCAAATGTCTTCCGGAAAATACATTTTCCGAAAATGCAGCTGTATAGTAATTTGTTAAAGCAAATCTTTACACCTTTCACAGAATTTACGTACACAAGAAATGATTTGATGTGAAAAACTCGTTAGGATTTTTAAGTTTAGTTTTATATATATATATATATATATATCATTTCATTTCACTTGAAGACCCACTTAACTACACCTCAAACGCCCTACTTTCTACGAACACTACATGCACCATACAAACATTTTAAAAAAAACACACACCAATGACACATATTTGGTGGGAAACAATACCTAAGGACCTCGATATCACTAATGCATATCATTCGTCAATGGATACATAAAACGATGTCGCCTTTCATAACATCAATTCACGCGGGAAAATAAAACTTCCTTTACAAGCGCGTACTATATCATTTAAACGGTCCGCAGACCATGTCAGTCCAGACGTCAAGCTCTTGTCATTAGAAAAGAAGGGAGACAGGGCGCAATTTAAAAAAAGAAATGTAGCAAAGAACTGCAATGACGTGTTAGGCGTAAAAAATTGCACCTTAACAAACTGCTACTGTCCTGGGAGACGACCGGACCACACGAAGAGTTGCAATTTGGTGACTCTTGTTGCTAAATGCAACCGTTTATCTTTGGTTGTTAACAGGAAAGACTGATTGCCCCCACAGAATTCTTGTTGTTCTGGCAGGTGATATCATTGCGACAGGATGTCCATGTTAATACCTGAGGTCGGAATACAATGAGGAGTATTGAATCATTGGACCTTAAGACATTTCTCATTCGCCTGGTAGAGGGAATAATTTTGTAGGTCACGAGTGGGGGTGCATCATCTTGATGGATCGGTGATAAAATAAAAAAATAAATTCCATTCCCTGAAATAAAAATGACATTTCGTATGTATTACAGCGTACAAGTATAGTAATCATTGGTTTTTAATGGGATATCGTAATAAATAAATTATTCATTTAATGAGAGTTATACGTGCAAATGTACAAAAATATAAATGTAGGTAAGGGAAAATAAATTTAGAAAGCAAAAATTTCAATGAATACATTCTACATTACAAAGAATTCTTCGAAAACTTTTCGCTGCATATGTAATTTATGGTATTGAACAAGTTACGTAAAGCCTACCAAAATAACTTATTTTATAAAATTTTATAAAGATGAGATCGGAATGAAATAAATCATGCCTACAATTAGGATAAAACTACAAAATTATATAACAAAATAATGATTGCGGTATTTTAAACACACAACTATACTATTTTGATTTACAATTTTGGATAAACCCAATATATTTTTGCAAACACCAAAATAATTTGCTCTACTTATTCTGTGATAAATTATGGAGCTTAAGCATAACGTCCACCATTTTTTTTAATTTTAAAGAATTTTATTTAAATTATATCTATTAGGTTTATTTTTAAATCTTACTTTAGTGTATTGTTTTGACGAATACCATAAAGGATACTTCTTCGTAGAAAGTTTAAATAGAAAACATATTAAAAACATTTTATATTATTAAAAAATATTATTAAATTTTTCGGGTTATAAAATATGCAGAATTTTAACAGGAATGCAGAGTTCGTTTTGAATTAAAATATTTTTTTTTCCTTTAAAAAATATTTTTAAAATATGAACATAAAAATACTTTGACAGTGTTTCTGTTAAAAATATTTTTCGACCGCTAAAAATGTTTTTAAGCTACAGATCTGAAACATAGATCTCTACATGGCTATTGGAAAAACAAACATGATAGGGGAAATATAAATATCATTGATAACTGACCGTAAGAAATCTATCTTTTCTTAGAACTGAGATAGTTAAAAGAGTACATACCAGACAAAATATTTCGGAAAATGTGTTTAAAAACATTCTCGGTTAAAATTGTTAAAATCTTCCTTTAAATTTATTCTTAAATTAACTCTCTCTCTACTCATATTAACATTTTATCTTACATTAATGAACATGTTTAATTTAATCCTAAGAATATGTTTGCATTTCTAAAAGTATGAGAGAAATGTTGAAAGGGAAAGCAGTGGGAATAAAAGAAAAAAAGTACTGAAAAAAAAAGAACTAAACAAAAACAAACACGGTAAATGCTTTTACGTGAACAATAAATTCGGTAGCATTTTTTTTTTCACCCTTACAAACACTTAGCATCTGGAGCTATAAGCGAAAACAGCCCAAGTTCTCATTTTATTTTTAGGCAGCTCCAATTAACTTTTATTCACATATTTTTATTTAACATCTTTATTCTGTTAAAATTTTTCTCACACTTTTTTCAAACGAACTTTCGCAGATTTCAGCAATTAGCGATACTTTCTATTTTTATCACTTTTAAGTACACCTCATTAGGGATAAAATATGCCGAAGAAAAACGTGATTTCGAATAAACTAGTAATAACGCGAAAAGTAAAATGTGTATACGGGAGGGAAAATCGAATTTTGGAATGTTTTCTCCAGCCGCTGCTTTAATTGCTGCTAGTTAATTCCCCCTAGCCCCTATACATCAATGGCGGATTTCATTTATTTTTTTTTCTTCCGTAACTCAATTATTTAAGAAGTGCCATCATTAGTTATAAAAACAAACATAACAAACGATTTTGCAAACAGCGAAGTGAAATGAATTGTTGTCCAGATGTTATTTGATGATGTTTTGTTCATTGATTATACCATTTAAATTATTGTATTTAGGTAAAATTTTCAAATGAAATTCTTTTTTTTTTTTTAATTTAAGTTTTACCAATTTGAAAGTTCTTTTGTTTGTTTGAGAAGGGAGAGAGAAGGAACGTTTCAAAAATTAGTTCCAGAGGAAAATGTTTTGCATTATTTTTAGTTCGACAACGAAATTTTTATCGAAACTCTCTTGCCAATTTTTCATATATGCTGAATATTTTTCTTTTGCGAAATAAAAATTTAAAACTAGAAATTCATTCCTAAACGAAATTTTTATTAAACAATTTCTTTCCAAGCGTCGTTCCTTTTTGAATTACTGGAGTTTTTTTTATCGAATATTCAACTTTATTCATATTAAGAATGAAAATATCAATTCACAGAATTGTTAAAATTACCTGGCTCATTTAATCTCTCAATATACCAGTAAAGAAGGCGAGTTAAAAGTAAATAATTCAGACATTTTGAGTTCATGGTACAACTAAGCCGTCTAAGCTCAAGGACTTAAAAATTGCTTTAAAAAATCAAATTCTACTTTCCTATTTTTGTAAAAAAAATCAAACACTGTAACTCATAAATCAAAATATTAAAAAAAATTTAATAATTGCGTATGTAGCCTAATTTTTATTTAAAAAATTTCATAAATTATCATAAGACAAATTTCATTTTAAAGCTTATTTATTTTATACGAAAACATAACAATACTGAACATCATAAACCCCTTAACTAGTAGCCATTTTGGAGCGTGAATACAAAATATTAACTGTAATGAACTTCTAATTGCATTATGTATAGTACCGTCGAATGACTTTACTTATTTATATATTTTAATGGAATAAAATTCAATTAAAATTTTAAAAAATGAGATTTCTGTGTAATAGTAATATTCCATCAATTTTAGAAAATATTTTTTAAACGCATGTTAAAGATTTTAAGTTCCACATCCGAAATCTAAAACAGATGTAAAAATGATTTCATAAATGGTAGGAGAAGAAAAGTAATAGATAAAAATCCCTTATAAATTTTTTTTTATTCTTTTAGATATACTTTATTGTATTCATATAAATACAAGAGTCCCGAACAGGGAAGGTAATAAATTATACCAAAGTTTTAATATTATATTCATTAATTCAAAGTGGCATTCAGATGATAGCCTTTTGCTCCTTTAATGAGGTTGATCTTGCAGAAATTATAGTCCTTGATAATATTATTTTGCATCTTTTCATATTTATTATTGAAAAAAGAAGAAAAATATTACTTAGAAATTTATTATTATATTAAAAATACAGTGATTTTTTTAAACTTACAAATATTCAGAACGTTTTTTTCTTTTTTGAGACAACCTTAGTTAAATAGTCCATTTAATGACGTTTATTTTTTAACTCTTCGAAAGTCGTTAAACACAGAATTTTTCTCAGCACTAATGCATCTAGAATGTGTACCTAGTCCAGGAAACTAGGACATCATCTCTTCTCCTTAAAGTGACCCCCTCACTGATTTTAAAATGAGAAAAGAGCTATGAATTAAACATGGAATTCTTGTAGCTTTCACAGATGACATTATAAAAGAAATATGTAGCTGTCTTTCGAATCCATTTCATTTTGGGGATAAGAATATATTTTAAAGGATAGTTGATATTTTTTTATTTGTTTGTTTCAGGAAACGTTGTTAATGATTCGAACCGTATTTATAGAGGAAATAAGATATTTTAGCAGGTGTGAACCATTTAATAACAACTGTTTGTTCGATTTTTCCTTCAAAAGAAACATGATAAATGATTATAGTTTTGTGTTGTTGTTTGAGATCAATTTGATTAAAATGGATCGATTTCTGCCCTTTTAATTATTTGCATCTACTTTTTTTTTTTAATTAGCATTTGATTTTTTTAACATTTGATAATAATGTCATTTTTTTTTTACGAACAGTTCATTTAAATACACGCATTGAATTTGTTTTAAAATGTACATAAATCTGCAAACAGTTTTATTTTTATTTTAAAAGAACAAACATCTTTTTTTATCATAAAAGGGATAAGAAAACTGCTAAAAATGTTAACGACACAGTTGTAGAGCTGTTATTAAAATTTATTGAAAGTGCAATAATTTTAGTACCTTTTAAACCTTTCTAAAGTTGATATTTATATATATCCGTTTATATCTTTGTTTTGGTGTGATTCCAAAGTTTATACAAATTAATCAATGTTATTTCTCTTTAAAGAAATTAGTATCATAGAATTTTGCTAGGGTTTTATTACATTTGATGTAATTAATTGAGAAGGATTAAAGTCCATGTCCATCAAGTAGCCGAGGTAGCCTAACGTTCATAGTCGCAAACTCAAGGCCGGCATTATTACGTCGAACAGTGGGAAACAGTTCTGATGCCAACTAAAAACTAACCGTGTTGCGCGACTAATTCACGTTAAATATATCGAAGCTTCAAGTCCTCCCAGAGGCGTGGCGTGGAAGTTTTAAGAGGGAGGTGCCAACTCAGGTGTCTCCCTCGTCACTTGATAGAGATTCAAAAGTTCAAGGTCTATCGCCAATAGACCTCACGTTGCATCTAATGGCGACGTTAATAAACAATCAATCAATAACATCCTTCAAATTTATTATGAAATATCACACCATCCTCAAGATGCTGTTCTCTTGCTTTGAGAATTTATGCTCTATTGCTGCACGAGGCATATTTGCAATTTTGTACAACAGTCAGACGACGAGAATGACAACAGTGTTGGTGGCTCCATCTACCATTTTGCACTTCTGCCACGTGTAGACTTAGAACCTTGGATTCCTTTCAAAGGAAGCAATCCTCGTTATTCTAAACGATAGTTATTTTTTTAACTTCGGAATCTGTACTCGAACTCGTGATTCTATATGAAGATCCCGCTTTAATTTCTGAGCTACCACTGCCCAAAACTGCAAATATGTTACTTTGAAATATTTGTAACTTTTTACATAAGCTAGAACTTACATAGCAGAGAGATTCGTGTTAAATCTTAGTTTCCAACAAAGCTTATTGAATAATTAGGTCTACTTTATCTTACATTCAAGAAAAGTATACATGTGACATGTCGTGGAAGTTATTAGAGAGTTTACCTACAGAAGCGCCATCGCTTTATCTGTGTCAAAAATTATTACAATAGTACTTATGCGACAAGTCAGTCTAGTTCAACACGAAATCAAACCTATAAGTCCATAAAACGTTTCCTAAAGAATAGAAATATACGGTACATTCTCTATATAAAGAAAATCTCAGAAAAACATTTCCCAAATGGCATGTTTATATGAAGACTGCTGTGAAAAAAACAGAACTTTTGATTGTATTGTGGTACAACTTGATGACAAGATACTTTAAGAGGAAAAAGAAAAGTTTAACAATTTTTCGAACATTTGGAATAAAAAAAATTTAAACACCCTCTTCATTCGCCTTCTCTTGAACCACTCCGAAATCGAGTTTTTTCTCCATCTTTTTACAGAAGCCAAGTGACCAGACATTTGCTACTTTTTTACAACATACCTTTACGTAAAAAAAATTGCAGCCGTTAAAAACATTCATTATTTGACTCCCACCGAATAAAATCCCATATTAGCAAATACATCATTATGACTATGCGCTAAACTAAAAATTATAGACACGAATTTACACAACTCGCAGTTCAACGTCTTGTCTTGCCACAAAACGTGCCAACCTTCACCATTCCACTCAGAACTATGCAACTTACCTCGCCAACATTCTACAGCCAAACTACTACTCACCAATACGCCTTTCCCTAATAACAGCCACGTATGAAGATGTAATAGACTGATCAATAGCCATGTACGACTAGAGGGCCGTGGGGCCCGCAATCCCTATTAATTCCAGTCCCCTCCCTAGTGGTCTAGCAAAAGATGTGACCCAAGATGCTGATTGAAAAAACTTACTTTATTTTCTTTCTCCTTTATTTTTTCTTATTTTTTTTTATCTTCTCCACTTCAATTCCTCTACCCCCCCCTTCCTTGACTGGCTTGTCTTTGGCGTCGGTTTTTATGCTTATTTTTTGGCGCCGTAGGGCTTCCACTGTTATGAACTGCAAGAGAAATGCTTTAATAAGCTTTTATTCTTTTCTGTTCTTTTTTTTTTCTAGAAGAGGTCAGAGTTGGAAGGAAGAGTCAGTCACAAATGAAGGTAATAATGTTGGCTGATGCCATGGTTGTGTATCAATAAATAAAGAATTGTGTGCTTTTGATAAGAGTAGTTTGTATGTAGATTAGTATCTGTGATTTGTTTATGTGGGTTTGGTGGGCTTTAACTCAAACACTACCGGCGCTCGTGCATACAGCTGTTGTTACACGGCATTCAAAGTAAGAGTTTAGTTAAACTATCAGAAGAAATATTTTATGTATTTACTAAATCTATTTTTTTTTTAAAATTTTAAAGTGAAGAAGAAAACAAAAAAGGGGAGAGGGAAATAATCAGTAGATTTTTTTTTGAAGCGAAACCTGTAAAGCGTACAGTTTTTTTTAATTGATTGCAAGGATTGCTAAATCTCTTTTGATAGAAAACGAAAGAATTTTCCAAGATTTTTTTCATCTCTCTGTAAGAAATGGTGGTTTCACAAAACACAGTGAAAGAAGCAATTTTTTCTCTGCATAAATAAAAAGCAAAATTCCAGCAAATTGATAAAACTTCACGAAGACAATGTATAGACTGTTACCTGAATTCAAATCGCAAATTATGTTTTTTCTTCAGATATCATTATTTAAATCGTGCATATATGCTCATACATAAACACCCGTGTAAATACTTAAAGGAATATTATCCTATTTTGTTTGTTAAAAATATTTTATATTGAAAATAAAATTCCTTAAAGGGTATTTCTTTATTATTTTAACGAAAATGAATACGAAAAATGCATAAATTTTCGTGTAAATATATGACAAAGGCCAAAAATTACGCCAACTTTGCAATCGTTAGATATTTATTATTACAATATCCATTTCCTCTGCTAGTTCATAAATTGATAATATTGCAGCCTTTAAAAACCTAATATTTTAAATCATCACTATATGTAAATAATAAATTAATCCAGGCTAATGTTGCCTGTAAATTACATTGAAGGGTTAACATTAGAATTGTGAAGACATTTTTCAATAAATGTGAATAGTAAAACAATACTAGAAAATTGAAGAGATTTTTATTAACAAAAGATAGTTGTATTTACTCATCTTTTTTGATGTTTGAAAATTCCTTAATAAGGTATATATCTAGGATCCCCCCCTCTCTCCCCTTTTTTTTTCTTTTCTTTTTCTTTTTTTTTTTGTACCTAACTGAGAATAAAGCACATGAAAAGCAGTTTTCATTATTCAATATTTTTCGAGTACATAATCGAAACGATCCACTTATAAACACTAATGTCATAACTAAACAGAATAGAAAACATATACGTATATAGAAGATGTACGAAGTTGGTATCATATTTTTTAGTTGTTGCTAAGACTTAACACAGATATCAGGATAAAATTTATTTTGCATATATATATCAGTTGATCCTAGTGTACATAATGTAGTAGTAAATTACAGCTATTCATGTTGATTTATTTGAGTTCAGGTAGCCGTAAATTAAAGTAATTCGCTCACACTTCGGAGAACATAAGAGGTCAAACCGTTTTCTCCAATGACGACCTTCGAAAGGTCGAGTTATACGTATAACTCGAACTGGGAGAAATGCATAACTCGCATTGTGACCATGTAGAGAATTTTTAAGAATAATAATTAAAAATTAAGTGCCTATTTCGATTATTTTTGATAATAGTTAAACTTTATGACACCCCGGGATAATAATTAAAACGTCAAGATACTGTGGGTTACTTCAATCTAATCCGTCCTGAAACCAAACAAATCAATTGCTGTAATTTACTACATAATGTATATAAAAAAACATTCAACATACAGAATAAATTTTATTCAGATATATCTCAGTTATTTCTTAATAATAATTAAGACTTTACGATTTCCCTTCGTATGTCTTGTAAATAATAGAAAATATACTATAGATGTATAAGAGATGCAGATCATATAATTAGAAAATAAATAAATCTCTGGGTGTAAATCATGAAACAGAAATCATGGAATTATAAATGCAAAAAAAAAAATCATATAGTAGAAATATCAGTACTAGAAGTGGGATTTACTTGCTTGTAGGAGTAAAAAGGTATAATAGCCAATATTTTTTGTGATCAGGGGCACATTATCCATAATCTGTATTGTAAAAGTTTAAGAGCCTTCTCCATGTCTTTCAGTAAATATTCTTAAAAATAAAACTAATTATACATAACAAAAAAAGATGATATATTTGAAAGCTTTCGGCCTCATCAAGAGTTGATATTCTTTTTGCTCCAGATCTTTAAATAACAAAATTAATTTGTTAAAATCACCACTCTGGATTTAGACCTATAATTAAGAATATATCATAATTTCTGTTCCCCTAGTGTTGGGAAGAGTCACGAGTCTTTTGAAAAGCAAGTCTTGTGTCATGCAGAGTTCGCTGTCAGGTGGACTACTCTATAATTTCTTAGCCGACCCCCTTCCCCACCCCCACTGGACTCTACCTTGATGGATAGTTGGCCTGTCTGTCCGTCTGTCTGAAGGTACAGGGCTCCGATTTCGCTCTCCACCTTTGCCTACCCCCTCTCATGACGCCTTATCTGGATTCCCCATCTCCATAATATGTTGCCGGCCATTCTCCGATTTCATTGTAAAACCTTAATGGAATGCTGAGAGCGTTATTTGTAAATTGTAGCCACGGACTTTCTTTTCTTCTTTTTTTAATTTCTTGGTTGTTGTTCCGTTCTTTTTTTCGTCCATCGGAGCGCTGGCTTGAGGTTGAATCTTGCTGAAGGTTGGTGTGCATTTCTGGGTTAGTTGTTTGTTGTTTCAGAATGAGATAGCGGAGTTTTGTTTTCGACTCCAAGGTCGTTTTGTCGTTGGACCGTTGCTATTTGTTGATTGAATCTTTCATTATCGAACTGGAAGGTTTAAGAAAAAGATATAAATGGAAATTTTCTTGATTTGTTATTCTGGTCACGTTCGTAGACTATGTCCTTTTTTTGTTCTCAGTTATGCTGGTTGTTGCTGCAAATCCCTGAGAATTATCAGGACCTGGACTAAATCCATGATATTCACTCGAAGAAAATTCAAAAATTATTAATTTTCTAATTATATATCACTTGATTTATTTTTACTGCTTGAGACACTAGCATTAAGATTAAATTAAACATTTAATCTCTTTACAATAATAACAAAAAATTACTAATTCGATTGACATGATATTATCCCTTGCTTGTAAGTACATGCATGAATAGTTTTGGTTATTTCATAAGAAAAGCAAACTGAGACAGAGAGATTGATACCTTAATTTTGTTTCGACAGATATTACACAGCGATTTATTTATTATATATCATTTAATTATTATTATTGTCTTAAGAGTGACTGTGGAATTTAATGGCGCAAATTGTCTTAAAAGTACCAATGTATGCTTTGGATCCAAACTGTTGCGAACTTCAAGGAAATATATTCGAAATTTAGTGAAAAAATACCAAAATTTAATACCTTCTATATTCACTTAGAATCATTATAGGGCATATCAATAAAGATATCAGTAGAAAATAAAATATCAATCCTTTACATAATGGTGCTTTATGTGACAAAAATGTTTTTATTTTACACTTTATCTTTCACATTATTGTATAAACAAAGAAAAACAATTGAATTCTCTTCAATTACTCAACATCCAATTGTAAGGTTTCAGTGCAAAGAATCATTGAAAAAAGAATTTGAGTTTATGCTTCAAAAATTAATAATACATAAAGAAAACATTAACTCAGAATGAGGTTGCGTTTATATTACACGGTTAACAGTTATACTAGCAGAAGATTTCAACTATCAAGCAAAATAATAATCAAGAAAGTTCGCTGAATATCCTGATGATATTGAATAGTTAAGGTTTACATAATTTTAACTAACAGCTTACTAAGTACTCGTAGCATGTCATATCTTAAAAATAGATGTATAGATAAAAATAGATTATCGAAAATAGTTAAAATTGCAATACATTTTTATAAAAGAAAATACATGACACATATTATAAAGTTAAGAACATTTACGTAAGTGAAAAATGTATTTTTTCCTAAAAAAAAGCGATATAAATATATAACATCATTTTACACGAAATATTTCGTTTTTATAGATCAGTTTTTTCCCAATCCTCTAAGATATTAAAAGAAAACTGTTGAGTTATAAATATTCTTTTAAGATCTTGTCAAAAAATTTCAAAACTCTAGTTTTTCCAAGACATTTTTTAATCACGATGGATATTTTTTTGAGTTAATGAGTTTGCGGAATAGAATCCAAATTCTATTCTCAGGTTTACGAAAATCATTTTGATCATTGATAACCTGGAACTTTCTTTTCTTAACATGTATGAGAAATTTTACATTCAATAATATCAAAATGAATTTTTTATTATATGATCCTTTAATTCTTATATAAACAAGAAGTAAAATAATAATGTAAATGTACACTTAAATTACTATTTTATTTCTGATTCTGCGCAGAACCAAATAAATTAGAGTATAACCAATTCGATTTTCTTAACGTACTTAGACTCATAATTTTTTCGAAATATTTGAAGGCGGAAGTGTTAAAAAGTCTTCTAGGTTGATCTCGAACATTTTCAAACGTTGTAAAATATCGATTTAACTAATATTCAACTCTAGGAACTCTTCTACGAAGCGAGATCATAACAAAAATTATTTTGGCAACACCTGTTCAATATTCCTACAATATCGTTGAAAGCAGGCATGTGGAAATAACTCTTATTGTTTTGCATGTGTTAATTTGATCATTCTGTAAATAAAAATGTTTGTTATAGGACCCACGGTAGATATGTTGGTAAAGTAACGTATTGAAATGAGGGGGGGGGGGTAGAAAAGTAACCAATGAGTATCGTCATGCTGTTTGAGCTTCGTGATTCCAAAGATCGTCATGCATTATGGACTAATGCGCAAAATTTTATTACGTTGGCATAATGGCGAAGTGGAGCGTGAAATGTTAGTTTGGATTATGAACTCGTCGTAGGATCATGGTTCAGAACAGTAAGGCATATTGATTGTGTGAGACTTTAATTCAGGTGGAACGATTAACGTCCATCTAACAAATATGTGATTATTGTGAACATTATTTTTGGCTATAGAGATTATGGAAAATGTATGGATTGGATGATTATATGGGAATGGGAAATCCATACGTCAGCAAATCTGAAAAAGTCTAAAGAATAAGTTCAGTTACAACACTATGAATGAACTTTCTATAGGTGATGCATGTCATATAAACTATGAGTGCATATATATATATCTTTAAACTAATATTTAAAATGAAATATAATTGTTGCAATAAAATAATTAAAATTAATAAAACATATAATAAATAATAATGTATTACAAGAACTATGATTCAATTATGAACTGAAGTACAGTGAGAATTCGTAAATCTAAAAATATTAAAATATTTTTAAAAACTTTGAAACTATTTCAAGAATGGAGATAAAGTAATTTAAATTTTATTGTTTTCGGCTATATGGATAGAAATGGTGGTTAAACATGCTTATTAATTCAAACTATCCCATTCAGCAAATTACTTTATAATAAAATTTGCTTAGGAACATAAATCGCGAGAACAAGGACAAGCAATTCTAAACTTTTGGACACAAGAACAAGGGGAAAAAATCAGTGATAAAAACATTTAAATGGTATCACATTCTAATTAAACTAATATATATATATATATTCATATTAACTCTAATCCAATTGTATTAAGCATTGGCTGATATTAATAATAAATCGTTCATTAAAAATATTCTACTATATTCAATATGATTATATAATTATTTTTTCCATATATATATTTTGAAAGATTATAATTTAAAGCCTCCAAAATTAGAAATTTTTGGAATAAATCCTTTTATAAGATTAATTTTAATAATCTTCTTAATGAATAAAAAAGATTCTATTAAGAATCTAAATATTAAAAAATGCTTTTAAATATGAAGGGTTAATTCGATGCGCAAGCCTATACCATACTTTAAACGACCCAAATTAGTAGTAGCGAATGATGTAAGACATTTTCATATTTTGAGGCATCGATAAATATTTTTCATATTAAATATAGTATTGTGTATAATGTAAGTCGTCCAAATAGAACAAAAATCAGAAAGGAAGTTAGTTTAAATATTTGCAAAAATATATCAAAGCTAATGGATTACTGAAGGGATCACCCTAGTAGGGAATTTAGTAACAAAAAACAACTATCCAGTTATCCTCTAACTGAATATATTTTCTCAGATTAAAACCTTAATTATTTTTTTTTTCATTTGAGTTCTTTCTCTTGGTCATTTCTTTTTAACTGAGTAGTTTAAAATAAAAAGATTTTTGAAAATGTTTGGAACAAACTTAATTTTCCAATAGCTTGAAAACAGTGAGATTATATGTACTAATTAACAAATTTAGCAAACAAATTTATTTCCAAACGATTAATTCTTTAATCTGGATTTTATTTACCATCTCTTTTTAATGTAATTTTTTGTAACTCGATGGGACCAAATTCAACCTAAGACTAATTTTTTTTTTTTTTTGACTGTTCTCAGTTAACAAACTGTCTTTCACTGAATAGCTTAAAATAAAAAAGATTTTGAAACTTCAACAAAAAAAAGAAAGAAAGAAAGAAAAATTTAACTGATTGATATAAAAGACAAACTAATTATTCCCTTATTTTTTAAAACAATGAGATAAACTAATTAAGAAAATTAGCACAGAAACTGATTTCCGGTAAATTAACGCTTTATTCCCGATTTTATTTTTCACCTTTCTTCACAGGACTTTTAAACTCGATGGATTCAAACTAAGTCTAAGACCCTCATTTTTTTTCCCTTCAAAAACCCAGTTGACATACTCTTCTTCACTGAATTCTACAAAATATAGAAAAAAAAAGTTTAGAGAAGACAGGAAAAGGGGAAAAAAGTAACAGAGAGAAAGGGGAAAAAAAGATGTATGAGGCCGCATGTAACAACAGGAAGCAATCGGAAATTGTGTGTGGCACTCGTTCTTAGGGAAAGGCTAATATTGCACGACGAGCTGGAAGGAAAAGAGAGACGAGAAGATAGTCAGAAGAGAAAGGGAAATAAATAAGTAAAAGAGAGGGAGAAAAAAAGAAGAGGGATTTTTTTTCAGGGAAAACGCAATTTTAAAGACAAGGGGAACGGGACAATGGAGCTTCCGAAATGACAATGCTTCTTTTCACTTGCGACAATAGAAGCTGGTTTCAACCTGCCATGCATCTCTGCAAAAATAGTTTTCTTTTATTTGGGAGGCCGTTGGAAAATATTTCGCACATATGAAGATTTTTTTTTTCTGCTGTAAAAAAGGGATTTTTATCTGAGTGCTTGTTTATGAGAAAAAACTGGGATGACATTCTTGTTTTCTGAAATATTAAATGACTGTGTTTATGTTTATGTTTGTAGTCGGAATGAAAACTTTGCAAGCGTTACTTACATTTTTCTTTAGTAAATATATACAGCTCGCGTTATTTAGAAAAAGCTATGTAAGCATGTAGAAAAAGTTATTAGCATTTCAAAAAAAGCTATTTAAATTTTTTAATGAGTTTAAATTAATCTCATTAATCTGCATGGATGTTAACGAAGGTTGCAATGTAAAAATAAAAATTATTATTAAAAAGATATTGCTATTCAAAATAACTATAATTTTTTTTCTTCTACAGTCCTGTTAACAAAGTTGCCTTTTAAGTTATATAGCACAGTTATAATTATTTTGAACTTATTTGTGTTTCGACATATCTATTTATTTATTAAGATTTAAAACATTCCATAAAAATTTCTAGTTTTCTGCATTTTAACAAATACAGAAAACTGGAAATATTAGAATATTCAAAATTCAATATTTGTATGTGACATAAACGGAGACTGTACCTGCACGCGTCCGAAATATTGTAAATATTTACTTTTTTGACCCTGCCTAGCCGGATTTGAGTCAGTACTAAACTTGTAAGCTGGAAACTACTACACGTTCATTTACAGGTGATTTCTCCACACTAACGACAAATCATTTAACCTCTTTCTCCTTATCTGTTGAGCATATGAACCAACCTTTCAATCTCTCATTCTCTATTAAAACTTTCTCCATTAAACTCTCCGCAGTTTATAAATGCTATCCGATCCCTCTAATACACTACACTTTAATATTTCGATCCTAATCTGTAAAATCAAATAACGTGTCAAATGCCAGTCCACAAAATATTAGTTGAACGGAAATACGCTAGAGAACCCCCATGATATAGTCACACATTAAATTAACAAAAAGGTTATTATAATTTCTGAAATTGAAGTAATTCGTGGTAAATTTAGTTGTTTAGACGATTCATTCTTCAAGAAACTGAAGACACAACAGATTAAAATTAAAGTCATTAATTTAACATTGGCTTTAAATAAATTATTTAACCAATTTATTTTAATATTTCGACTATTTCCATCAGTTTTAAACCTTATTTATTGAATAGCATTTTCTTTTTTCATTTTGGATAGATTATTTTATTCTCAATTTTTTTAACGCACCATATTGCAGCTATCTTAAATAATTCACATATTTGTTAAACATCATTATACATTTCTCAATCTTAGTTTTACTACCAACAAATGAACTGATACATCCTCTAAATGAACAATATTTTTATACTTTGCAAATGTTTTGAAACAAAAAAAAATATTAATAAAAACCATTATTTCTTGTTTGAAAACTATTGATATAACCATTTGAAATCAGAAAAAAAAAAAAAAAAAGAAAGATTATATGTATATATTAAATTTTTTGAACAACGATAATATGCAACTATATCATTGCAATTAATAATAAAGACTGAAATCTGATAAGATTAATAAAGTACTTAGAAAATTGTTACAAGAAATTAAGAAAAAAGATTAAAATCTGAGAGAAATTCTGAGTAAATCATAAAACTGACGTAGACACTTGATCAGTTACTTAAAATAATTAGAATTTAAAACTTACTTCTGAATTTATAAAAAACTTTGTATTTTACTACTTTAAATTATTTATTAATTTAATTCTAACTCTTATTATAATACTTACTTTGCTTACTTTCAGAATTATAAATTTACTTCTATCACTAATTTCGAGACTAGTGTCACATGATAGAAGATTTCTCATTTATTGGAACTACAGTAGAGGTGAAAAAATCTTATTGTATGAGTGATGATTGCATTTACATAAAGCATTATTACAATTACGTAAATTTACGTACTTCCTTTTTCAAGTTCATCTATTCAAATATTTGTTCAATTAAAGTTCTATTAATCTAATAAAGATCTAAATTTCTTTTTTTTTATGAGTATTGTATGAGTATTATTATGCTAAACATTTTGATAGACAGACAGATGCATGCAACTGGCACGTCATTTAGTGAAACAATATGTTCATACCTCAACACAATTGTCACCATTTTTCTTTTAAATTACAGCTGTGCTTCTTGTAACTAGAAAAGAAGAGTTCGGTTCGAATTTTAGTATAAATATCCCTGGAAAACATTGGTTGTGTATAGTTTTTCTAAAAAAGAAACATAAAAATGATGTCTCATATCTTAGCTGTGACCATCTTCGTTCTTGCATCGTCCGTAAGTAAAGTTACTTCTTAAATATTATTAACATTATTACGTAGCAGATTATTATTATATATATTCTCCAAGGATATCAATGCATATTTTAACTACTTTGAAAAAACGATAACTGAATTTTCTGAAAAAGAAGAAAAACGCGTTTACAATTACAGTAGAACTCATTCATTCGGATTCCTCAACCGAATCGATTCGCACACGAATTTTTTTCCCCCTCCCATTTGAGAGTAAGCTGCAAATGTCCACAATAACTTTCATTGGCCATGTATTTTGAAAAATCATTTTCGTTTCTGAAGTTTTCTAACCCCTATGAATATATGAAAAGAAAGTGGGGAGAAGAGAGGGACGTTTTTTACAAAAAAAAAAATTTTCTGTGTAAGTTCAACAAAAGTACACTTCTAATGATCACAAAGAAGGCATCTTTATCCTCTGTAAATATAACGCATATTCAAATTATTCAATATAAAGATGATTTTCTATATGGTTTATTTTATTTCAATTTTCCCATTCTCAACTCGGATTTTCAATCCCTTGGATGAGCTTTTTTCTCAATAAAAAAGGACTAAATACGGTTTTAGTATACTTATATAAAACTCTAATTAGTAAGAACATGTATCTTTTGTTATATTTCAGAAAATCAAAATGGTAAAAAAATATGAATGAGTGGAATATTTATATGAATAATAATAAAATTGAACAATATTGGAAGAAGGTTAATTATTTCTTTGAAGATCCAAACGATTTTTTTGAAAAATATATATAATACTAAAATTATTTTCAATGAAGAATTGTATTGCATAGTCAAAATAGATTAATTAACGAAAAAAAATTTCAAATTTTGAGGAGATGGAACTTTTAAAAAAAAATTTTGATAGAGAATTGATGAGAAAGTTTAGAATGAGAATTTAACAAAAATTCCCTTTTCCTCACAGACTTTTCGCCAAAATTGCACTTTTAATTTATGATGGTAAAACCTTGTTTTTACTTCAAGGAACTTTGACAAAGGTAGTTTAAATTAATATGTAACAAAAAAGTGTGTCTTCAGTTTTTTTTTTTTTTCCTATTTGATGCGATTTTAAATTATTTTTCTTAAGAACTCCAAATATTTATATTGCTTTCACAATTAGTGCAATCATGAAACTGATTACTCAATTAGTTCTTATTCTAGAATTTTTAATATTGAATTGTATGAAAACGTATACGTACGATAGTAAACGTACCTTTTATATTTTTCTTAGAAGTTTATCATTAATTTTTTCGTTTGAAAATAATTTTATTTTTGTTTCGAATTTTCTTCCATCTTTAATTTTGGCTTCTTCAATACATATAAAGTTTCTGGATAAAATTCCTCATTTTGACTTTTTCAATTTCAAAAGAAAAAAATCTGATACCGAAATGAATTTCAAAAGTCACTAAAATACGTAGAAAAAAGAGTGATAAATCATAGCTTTGTGCCGTAAATGACATTTTTTCTCCAAGAATAATGCAACATCACAAAAGGCACCCAACTGAATCCTCAAAACTATTTAAATATTTCGAATAAAAGTATTTCGAACGAGTCAGCTCTTTTATAATGTTTACAAAAGTTTTTTCCATCAATACAATATTATCATAGAAACTCTAAGTTTTCTTTAGACTATTTGGAGGTCAATATATTTGAAATATAAATCATTCGTAAGAATGATTTATAGAAAAAATAAATAGAAATTCAGAAATCTCTTTACGAGTAAAATTTTCAATCAGAAACTAAACAAATGTAAGGAATCATACGAGGACTGTATTAGGGGAAATTATTTTTTTGAAATTGTCCAATATTTTTAAAATATAATTCTCTCATAAAATGTGCAAAAAATATGGCAAAATGGCTTACGCATTTCAGATAACTTGTAAAGCTATAAGTTGAAACGAAATCTAAAAATAAACAGTACATTCTTTACATTTTTGTAGTATATTATGTAGTAGCATTTGCTTTATTGTTTATTTAATCGTTTCTTTCGTAAAACACATTCCGTTTTCATTTACATTTATAATAATTGCTATGAAAATATTACTTTTTAAAATCCGTATTTGTAGAGCTCTATGTCCTTAACGAAAACCTAAAAATGAAACATCCGTATAATTTGTACACTTTTATAGTATAACTCTTGCTTTATTGTTTATTTTGGTTAGTTTTATCATAAAAAGCATTTCTGGGCGTAATAAACATTTTCATTTATCTTTATAGTAACCGCTATTGTATTACTTCTTTAAAACTCCCTTTGTTTGAAAAAATTAATATTTTTTTTTTCTTCTTAATCTTCAAAGGTGGTGCTAGAGGCTCAATTTCCCATACCCAAAGTCATGAGACCTAAACCAGGAAGCGTTCAACCATGGATTCCTAGTCTGGATGATATTCGTCTGTGCAGGGAAAATGCTAATGGACGCAAGATGAAACTGGTCGTCAAAGTAAGAAAGCGCATTCAAAAATATTGATTTCAGCTTTGGTTGCTTTTTCATTTTAATGCTCTTGTCCATAACTTTTGATAAATCAAATCTTACTCGGTTTATGTGTTGTTTAGGTATCCGTACGCCTTAAAAACGCTATTTTTGTCAAAATTTTCGATTTTCTAATTTCAAAGTCAGTTTAAAATTTGAACTTTTTTTTCTTCTTTCTAACAGTGTTTGAATTTTGCGTATACCTTATTTAGAACTTAAGTTACAGGGATTTGAATTTTACTCGGTAGCTAATTTTTAAATGCATTTGAAAGTTTGTTTTTGATTTTTCTCAAAATGAGTTTTCTCGACGTATTCATATATAGCAACGCAGATATCAGAAAAAGTTATGAACCAAATTAATTTAAATTTTGCACGTATCTTCCTTATATAGTTTTTAAGAACCCTTTTTACTTTCATGGTTGTAAAATTTATATGTTTTTAGTAACAAAGGTGTAAATCATGTAATGTTATAACTTTTTCTTAATTTTTCATTGTTATTTGACTCGAAACACAATAAAAATTGTAGTAGTATGATTTTCATCATGAAAGTAGTACCAGCCCCAAAAACTGTTATGATGAATAAGATAAAATTTGCAGAATATTGATATTTTTGTTTACTTTTGAGTTAAGAGCGTTATTCTGATAGTCAATTTATGTACTATTTTCACCATGTTTTCCACTCCAATTTTTTTTTAATTAAAAGCAGATTATTAAATGTGTTTTTCATAGTTTTAGGTTATATTTTAGCATTAAAAAATATTTTGATAGAATATATCAACGTATTTCAAAAATTTGTCTCCGAAGGTGTACGGAAACCTTAAGAATATCACATCCATTATAATACAATGAGAATTAAGTTCGTATAGTAATTTTTGGCAATTGTCTTACAGCAAAACATTCGATGAGTTGCTGAATATATATTAAATGTAATATATTCAGCAATTAAATTGTTTTTCTAAAGCAATTTATTTAATATTAATAATAGAACTGTCGACAAAAACATTCGTTGATGTATAATAATAAATTCTTTATAAATACGTCGTGGTGTTATATACCTTTAAAAGAAAAAATATTTAAGATTTCATACATTTTTCAATTTTTTACAAACATTTTTCTTTTTAAATCATAAAATTTTCTGAGCATACATTTGGACAGAACCATACTGTGAAGTAATTGTATCAATATAAATATGAACATGCGAGTTCATTCATTTATTTTTCAAACATCTGAATGTATTTATAAAGCAGTCTCAATACAGTTTTCTATTCATTATTTCAAAAATAGTTTTGCTTCTTATATATTAATAAAAATAATTTAACAACTAAAAAAACTTAAATACACTCAAATAGTATTTTTGTACTACACTAATTTATATGATAGAAATAACGTATGTTCCCGTCTGAACGGGATTCCCTTAAATATAATACTCTTTTTTTCTGTGTTCGCAGATCCCTCTTCAGACATGCAGGCCAATGTGTATATATGAGGATGAAAAAGAACAGGTTAATTCAGTCGATGGTCAACTGTGTTGTGACTTGGTAGGAGTTGCTCCAACTGGTGTAAGAACTTTTTTTTTCTCTTACCAATTTAATCTATTGACTGCAGATTTAAAACTCTACAAAATATAACTACAGTTTCTTTAAAAAATATATATTCGAAGTTCTACGTTTTACTGTGATTTTTGGAAAAATAAGCAGTTTTGCACTTGCATTATTTTCAAATTAAACATTTCATTTGTGAGTTCAAATCAAATCAAATTATCAAGTACAATCGCAGCATTGCTTGGAGAAGTTTCTTCCCCAAACTTTTAAAGGTTAATTTTTAAAAATTGTGAAGGAAATTAATGTCGAAATTTCACATAAGTCAGTTTTTTGTAACTGGATAAAATGCAATCTATTGCAGCAGAAAAATATTTTATGAAAGCAAAAAGAAAATATTAATATCAATAATTCTTTCGGTAATAAAAGAAACAAATACAGACGCTATAAGTATAGATAATTCGACCCTGATATGAAGAAGATAAAGCTGTTGTTTTTTTCCTTAAATCAATTCTATATATGGGGGGAAGGGATGGGGTGCTCAGCATTTTGATGATTTTCGATTTAGAAAAAAAGTTATGTATTTTTTTTTTAAACAATGCAAAAAATGTCGAATTCTGGTCTTTTTTTTTTTCAAAAAAAAAAAGTAATTAAAACTTTATCTGAATCAAGAAAAAAAAAATTTTGAATTAAGTATCTGGTAATTTTCGCACACACCTTTATATATATAAAGAGAAAGTTTATCTCTGAACAATAGTGAAAGTAATACAAAATCAATAATTTTTTACTTTTTCCCGTCAGGCTTCTTTTGTTCATATTTAAATTTAAATCTATAACTTATTCAAAGTAACATATATTTACATAGATCTTCTAAAGCTAATAAAATTTAAAATCAATTTTTCAAGCATTTTCATAAAATTATTTTTACTAACTGCTTTTGAGGAAAAATATTTTTCATTACATTTAAAATTATATCATAATATTTTTATAATGTAGGTTAAGTTACTTACCTTTCGTTGTGTTTAGTTAAAATATAAAAAAAATTTACCTTTTAATTCTGAATCAAATTACAAATTAGTGTTAAAAGTATATTTTTCCCCTTTCGGATATTTTTCTTTTAAAAAAAATTATTTTTGATTTCCTTCACATCTTATCATTCTTAAAATTTCCGGATTTTGAATTTTTCTAGAAGTAGCATATTTCTACTCTTCCTTTTGGATAGACATATACATCCTCTCATCATAATACTAGGAATTACGAACATACTTAGGTTTAAAAAAATGTAGAAATTCATACGAAAATTTTAAAAAATGAAACAAAACAAATTCAGAGAAGAATTTAGAATTATAATTACTACAGTCAAATATTCTTTCATAAAGAAAAACAATTATTATTTATTTTGAATAACTTTCATAGTTATTAGTAAGAATTTAGAATGCAAAATCTAAAAAAAAAAAAAAAAAGCAAGCCACAAAGGGTAAATAAAAAGGCATGTTATTATTATAAAGACAATTAAGTGAATATAATTGTATTTCTGAATCAGTTTACTAGAAATGAAACATGGTTATTTAAAAAATTAATATTCTTAAATTTAAAATTCAAGGTCTACTGAACAAGAATAAGTATTTTGAAAAATTCTGGTCGAATTTTTAAATTTAAAATGTAAGTTTTAAGAATTCGTTACATCCCTTTAAGTAAATCAACCGCGTCTTCAGAAAATAAAGATTCTTAAGAATTTTTGATCAGTAGTTAGAATATTTATACAGATTTCAAGTATGTATTATGATAAAATTAAAAAAAAATAACTTGATGATTTTATGTATTCTATGAAGTAATCTTCGGTAAGATTAAACAGAGAATGCACTTGAACATTTTTTTAATGTCATACTTCAAATGCTTTTAATTCTTCATTTTCAAATGAGTTTCTTTACCCGAAATTTTCCTACTAATAAAGAAAAATCTATTCTAATCATTGCTGAAAACAAAATATTTTAACTATAAACAGTTGTTGCTTACGTTTCTATAGAAATATAAACAAACTGTTATTTGAAGGTTTTATGGACTGTTTTGATATCAAAATGTATAAGTAAAAAAAAAGTAAGCTCTTGGTTTTCTGATTAGTATATGAAACTTTCTGTATAATTTAGTCCTCAACTCTAACACAGAAACAAACTTTTCATAAATACCGATTTACTCAGAATATTTTTGGTTATATGTCAGAAAACTTGATGTGAAATTTAAATGTTATAAATAAAAGGGGGCCGCGGTAGCCTAGTGGTCAAGGTCGTGGATTAGCGGCCGGCGGCTTTCGTTCAGTCGCGGGTTCGATCCTTGGCCGCCAAAGACCCGCCATGCAGCCCAGGCTGATGCACGTTAAATCTGTTCGGGGCCCAAAGTCCTCCCGTTGGTGTGGTGTGGTGTGGATGAGGAGAGGGGGGTGCCAGCTCAGGTGTCGTCCTCGTCACTTGACCGAGGTTCAAAATTACAAGGTCCGTCGCCAATAGCCCTCTTGTTGCTTCTAGTGCGACGTTAATAAAAAGCTAAACTGAAGCTAAATTATGAATAAAAATGATACTGATCACACAAAAAAACCTTATGAACACATTTGAGGATTAAAAGTAATCCATTAAAATAATCGTTCAAATACATTTCTAGATATTGAAGCTGAGAGAAATTATCTGAAGTAATACAATGAGATAAAGTTAACAAATGTTTCAATTTTATTAAGCAGTCTAACCCCCATTAACAAGCGATATTCGAGGTTATTAAGCCGCGAGTTAAAGTGAACCACGTGAGTTACAATATTAATATAGATTATTGAGTAATAATATAAGTTTCAAGATGGTTATGAATTTTTGCGTTAAATTATAGAGTAATTAGTTAATTCAAAAAAATAAATTTATGGCCAAATAAGCTATTTTTTGCAATATATGAGTCAATTATTTTCACACCAAAAATATTAAAAATATTTAATCAAACAATTCTTAAAACACTTAAGAAAAATTAAATTTATTGTGTTGCGTCAATCATTCCTTAAAGGATGATTGTTTCTTAATGGAATTTAATTTCTTCTTAATTTTTTTCAGGGAAGATCTGATTATTATGCTCTTTTCATAGATCCCTGTCGATGAAAATAGTAATTATATGATGAATTAGTAATAGATATGGTGCTTCGGAAGCGTTAGGTAGAAAGGGAAAAAAAAAACAGAAAAAAGGGTGCTAATGCTTAACAAGAAGTCGTGACGCCATCTAAAAAAATTAATCTAAATCTTATAAAAAGAAAAATAAGATTATGATGCCACAATGTCTAGAAATGATAACTTATTGAGCAGCCATAGTAAATCCGCGGATAAAGCAGATACGCCTATTACTGAATCTAGCGTGGTTCCCCTGCATTTTGCATTATCACCGTTGCTTCGTGATAAAAGTTTCATAGCCGAAAGATTTCAAATAGTGTCTCGCTTTAGAGTTCTGATTAAGGATTACAATACCAGTTACCTGGTTTACCAGTAAACTGCAAATTTTAGCCATAAATTTTTACCAGTAGCTATACATTATTTTTTATGGGTAATTCAATTCAATATATACAAGTGTAATGCACTTTTTTCATACTTACTTGCTGGGCCGTATTTTTATTTGTTTGACAAACAAGTAAAATTACAAAAAAAATCATGAAATTGGTTGTTATATCCATTTATAAAAACGATACACATACTAGGTTGAAACAGAAATAATAAATATTACTGAATTCAAAAATTCCTTGTGCATAATTTCTTCGACATTTTCAGTTTTATTGTTCTTGAAAGTGAAGCTTTCCTTGTTGATCAAAACAGAAGTATATGGTAATCAATGTATAGCACACAAAAAAAATTTAAAAATTTTAATAAAATCATTAAACTACAGCTGGAATGCTTTGATCAAGATAGGAAAATATATGAAGGAAATACATCCTACTATACGGTTATTTTATAACTAACTATTAAGCCAACGAGTGTGGAATCTAAAATAGCCTTTTCTACATCAGGATTATTTTTTACAAATTCAGGTCAAAATTAGGAAACCAAAGTGTCGACCAGTTATGTTTCTTACGTACTTTTTTAAAGTTTGTGTGTTGATAAATAGATCACGTATTATTTTACATAGTTTATATAACTGTTTTCATCGTGAAAAAAAATTATTGGGATCATGTTTTAGTAATAATTTGCTACAATGTTGAATTCTATTTCTAGTATTTATGTTCAGAATATAAATTTTTATTTCTTAATACTTTTGTTCAGATATACAAGAATCAAATGTCTTGTTATGAATTTTAAATTTAATTTAACAGCTAAAAGGGCTTCCGTTAATTTCCCGATGCACCTGTTTTGCTTGCAATTTTGCCAAATCACTTGTAATAGAAAAAAAATCCAATAAATTTTTAATATTTACTATTCTATTTAAGACTATCATGGGGAATAGGAGTGGCGGGAAAGCTGCATATAAAATTGAAATGGGCCTCAAATTCCTTTGATACAATAGCCTCTCTTTAATATGGCGTTCGATTATCCAGAACATTCCCAGTACCTGACAATCCGTTCGCTTTCGGATCTTTTCGTGTGGATTCGTGAGTTAGTTGACCTTGGACGCCAGGTGGCGAACAGCGCTACTTGCATTTTCTCCCAGTGTTTATTGTGTCAGTTTTCATTTCAAAATAGTGATTACTTCACTTCTAGCAGGTTACACATCATGTTTGTACAATATTATTGCTGTGTACAAACAGTGTGCTGCACA
>BMAW01121985.1:410708-564679 GCA_019974015.1 Nephila pilipes
TTGTTCGTTCGATTTTCAATTTGCTCATCGGCAATCGACTTTACCCGGAAAAAGCCTTTTCACTTCTTCAAAAAACTTTTTCAGTAAATACACTTCATATGATATCTGTCATGTCATCAGCAAATCCTCACGGCTTCACTTTCGAATCTTTATTATAATTTGTCACTTCACTCACATTTTCAATGGCTTCCTACCGGGTCTCCCGAGCGTTCGCGTCATTTGTGTATCAGTACGACCACGTTTAACTCGAAAACACCGACAAATCGTTGCTTTTGATGGACAAGAGTCCGGGTACTTAAAATTTTGACACGTTTCAAGCAAAGGTTAGTACTCTAGAAAGACCTGGTTACTGGTTTACTACGAGAGCCATCTCTGGGTTAGTCTCGGGAGTTATTGATTGATGTGTTATCTCATAATATAAAGTCAAATAGAGTTTCAGTAAAAAGCATATAAAGATTTAAAAAACGGGAATTAAAAATATAATTTATATTTTTGCCTATTATCATTTTTCAGTTAACTTATTGATTTAAACATGATCTATATTTGTTCAGCAGAATGTATAAAAATCAAGTAAAATCTAATAACTTTTATTTTTATACTCAAGTTTTTCTAAACCTTATGCCGCCTTGTGTGATATTGTTAATCCATTATTCTAACATTTAAACTTCTACAGTTCATTTATATCTTTTAGTAAATATAATATTTGTACTTCTAGTTTTCAAAAGAATTTGAAATTTAGAAGAGTAATGTTTTGTTATAATCATAATTCAGGTTCAGAAATCTCATTTATAGAATAAGTAATTAAATTCAGAAATTAGCTTCAGCAACGCATTTTCTTAAGTATCGGAATTCTAATTTTTATAAAATAGTCTCAAACCCTGATTTCACTGATGAAATTGACTAAAAATATGCTTAGTTTTCTTTATTTCTTAAGATTTGGAGTTTCGTTGAATAAAATAATATAAGTTCTGCTTAAAGCATTATGAAATAATTTTTTTTAAATTTTATTACGCTAATTAGACGGGAAAATGAATAGTCAAAATAGTAATAAAACTTAGTGAAAAATTATAGAAAATAGCCCTCAAGAAATATATAAAGACTTAAGGGCAGGGCACATTGAAACTAGCATAACATAAACTATTCAAGGATCACTTAGACAAAAACGATTTAAAAGATTGGTTGTTATGTCTATTAGAACTATTTGCCATCTTAATGTATCATGTTAACGTTCTCTACGATAATCTGGAATAATTCACGGCCAGTGCCTATGTCTCTGGTAAAAGCAGACAAAATCATTGAAGATTTCTATGTCTGATATTAGATAATTTTTTGTCGCTGAGTTTGCTTTCTTTTCCTGTACGTAAAGTATGCGTCTTGTAAACATTTTTACTACGTAATTTTCAGTTTTTCTTGGTGGCTTAAGTTTTTTTTATCCAAGAAAAGAAAACTTAATTGTTGACAATAGATTAATACGTAAAAATTGCTTATTCTATTTTCATCTTACTTTAGGGCGACAACATAATTACATTTCTCATAAAGTATATTTTATTCAATGATTTATATCGTTTGCTTTAATTTAAACGTCCGAACAGGATGTCATCAGTAGCTTAAAAAATGTATTGTTTTATTTTAATATTTTATCATCTATTTTAATTTTAATGTCTTAATAGGATGTTATCAACAACTTAAATAATTTATTATGTCTACTTTAATATTTGATCGTTTGCTTTAATTTTAATATTTGATCACTAATTTGATTTTTGTCGCATAATCGTTTGCTTTGATAATTTTTTTCGTGAAAAGTTGGCATCGTTCTTGTACTTTAGAATATTCTGTAAATTTTGAAGGATTAATTTAGAACTAGCAAAGCTAAAGTAAAAGAAAATTGATATTTCAATGGAATCAAGTCTCTCAGCATTTTTATTTCTATCAATAATGTTTATTATTAAAACGAGAGATCGTGACGGTAATCGAAACTTAATCTTTTTAACAAGTAATTTTTATAATGTATCTTATTCTTTTTATAGTGTATTATTTATAGTCTTATCTCGAAGGTATAATTTTTAATCAATTATTAATTATATAGATAACCAATAATGTATTCCTTACTTCTTTCCAATTTTTATAGTTAATCATTACAATACACAAAAATTTAGTTATATTAACTTCGTTTTTATTTGCTTTTATTATCGAAACTAGTTCTTATCAAAATAAATAAATGAAATACTATTTCGTTCCCAAGAATAATATCAGCCGCTTCGGGCATAAGTCATTTATAGAAATTAACACGAGAAAAATAAATATAACGTATTAAATCTACTTTCCTTAGTGTAAATGTACAAATCATTTACCCGAGATAAAATTACAGCAAGAAATTTTACTATACTTCGCTAGTATTATCTAAAAAGCAATTAATCTCAGTTGCATACTGCAATTCCATCAATTATCAGAGAAAGCGGATTAATGTTTTGAAAACAAGTTCCATTATTACGAAATTAATCATGCACGAAATTAACTAAAAACGTAATTAACTACTACGAAATCAATATTAATCTACCTTATGCTTATTCAAACTGTTAAAACATTGGAAAAGCAATAGAATAGTCAAAATTGGTAGAACAAATCATGATTACGTCAGAAGAATGTGTTAAACCAATACTTAAAGTATTCTAAACTAACGTGGCCTAATTTATTGCTGATTCAACGATAAGAATTTTTCGATATCGGTGATCTTACGTAGAGTAATTTCGAATGGTGGTTGTAATTGTTAAATAATGATTCTTTAATTAAATCTAGTTCCAATCAAGTGATGAAATAACACTATAGTTAACGAATTCTCAAGTGACATGTGTAAGTTGAAAACTTGTGCTTCAATTATGATTATTAGCTTTTAAAGTTGTTGAAATAAGGGAAAATATATAAATCCGATTGTAAAGACTCATCAAAATTCTTGAAGGGAATTAATACATGTAATGAACCTGTTTCTAAATTCAAATTGAATGGGGTTACTAATTGTCACAGAATATTTTCTGAAGAATAAATAACAACTGAAAAAAAGCCCTTTCTGTTAAAAAAAAAAAATTATCAAAAATTCGAAATATATTTTTATGCCGATTTCGAGGGATTATTAATTTACAATGGATTGAATAACCGAATTAGAAGTTTTGATTTATATATTGAAATGATTTGCTGTAAATTGTACGCTCTTAGATATAAAACTTAAAATTTAAAGAATCATTTGTTATTTTAATTGTATTGTTCTTTATTACATACGTAAATAAGTAACTATATTCAGTAAATTTGATTCTTTGATTCCAGTTTTAAATCGTTGTTCGCAAGCATAAAGGAATTTTTTTAACACAAATAAGCATTTATAAAAATTTTAACATAAAAAGACATAAGTAAAATTTAATATGGAAACATGAATGAAACTTGTAATATACGCTACAAATTTGCTAACTCTAAAACATTTGCATAAAACTCTGTACTTTTAATTTGTCAATTTCTGCAGATTCTGAGCTCTTTTTATTTTCTTGGTAAAAGAATTCCGAACGTATGCAACACTGCACGAATAGTGAAAGGTTAAAAGCCTTACTCCACATTCAGAGACATACCTAACAATAGTCAAGAAATCGTGCCAAAATCAATTACACGGTATTCCTTTCAAATACGTGATTAATGATATGGCGATGGGGAAGGGAAAAAAATGCTAAGCCGATGCCAAAATGGACCAACTAAAATTTCACAGACAGCTAGTTCAGAGAAAAACCGGCAAGGTACATGGACAAGACTTCAACTCCGCAATGGTGGGAAATTGAGATCAGCAAGACAAACTTAAGCAGGTGGCGCCCCTTTAGGCAGCTGAAGCACACACATAAAGGGGTGGGGGCTACCATTTTTTAATGATGGGTTATTAGGGAGGAGGCCCCTGGAGGAGACGCATTAACTACGTGATGGATGGTTATTGGATCACTCTGGATTTCGAAAGATTTCTCTACCCCTCCAACGATACCGAGCGCACAGTTCTGAATGGAATTATTCACCTCAAAGATCTTTTTTGGCGAACCATAAATCCTCAGCAGTTTTGGTTATCAACCTCGGAGGATGGAAATTATCTGTTTAAAATTATGACGGGGGAAGTGAAGAATTTTGTAGTTTTAAATTTAAATTCCTGTCAACTTTGGTGAAAAAGTACACGAAGAAGAAAAGTTAGTTCCTGGTTAAATAAGGGTCGGTGCATGGAACTAGCTTTAATTAAATCTCTTTTGAAAGGAAGTGATTTGATGTATGAGGTATTATACCTGCCACCATAGATAGTTATGGCGTTTTAAGGGTTTATTTACATCAGAAAGCTAATTCATCAAAATTATTTATCGTAGTCATAACTATAAAAATCACTGCGGTGTCTTTGCTATTTGTAACTTGAGCAAATGACCTTTAATACAAAGATTAAAGGGCATCATTAAATTATGGTGCTATGCTCGTCAGTCGAATGTTGTATTGTATAAATGAACTGAGACCAGAACACTAAAAATAAAAATAATAATAAAGGTAAAAACATTCAAGAAAATAAATTGATTTTTTATTAGACTTAACAGCTAATAGACCATTATTAAGCGAAATAATAGCACTTAATACAACATTGTTCTCTAACTTAAGATGCTGGATTGATTCTCAGGAAATTATCATTACCGCTGAACTTCTGATAAAAATACAAACCGAATGTTTATAACATCTAAAACGGCGATATTTCTTATTGATACTCTTATTACCTTTAATCACATGTAGATATAAATAGAGGGTCTCCGTCATTAAGTCCATGTCATCAAAGTATTAGCAGTTCTTCGTATTTACAAATATATTTTCTAATGAACAATGAGAACAATATAATATAGGGTTATTGACGCTAGGTGTTAAAAATTAATCCTTAATTGATTTTTAATATAGCGATAATCCCATAAGCATTCCCTTAGTTTGAATACTTGCTGCTTTTTTCTTTCATTTGAATTTCAATGAGCGTTGAAACTGATTAACTTTCTGATAGCTTATGTGTTGGATAATAATTTTTTCATGTGTAACAAGAATGAAAAAAATGTAATTCCTGTCATTCTTAATCGAAAAATGTTTGCTCCCAAATTATATGAAAATTAGTACATAATTTATTTTGACTGTTGATTTTTTCTAAAAATAAAATTCCCCTCCAAAAAACAAAAATTTTGAGCCCCCATGAACCCTTCGCTTAATATTTCTATCATTAATCAATAATTAGTCGCAGAACAGTCAAACAAATTATGAACTTCATTTGTTTATTCAAAATTTAGAATAATCGCCACAATATGCTTATTATCACATCTGTGGATTATGGGGAGGGGGATCCCTATACATGTCCGAAATTGAATACTAGCATAACAAAAAGACAATTATAACTAACAAATCGAGTTGTGTCAATAGAAGAACTTGTAAAAGGGTTCGACACCCTCTCTTTGAAATTGGTGAGAACTGAAGGAATCAAATCCTCACTTCTCACTAACTTCGATTCCTACATCTCTTTATATCTTGAAAATTTACAGAGATACCATGAGAAAATACATTATATTCACAAACCCAATACAGTAGAGCTTCGTTAAGTAGGGTGGCTGCGGTAGTCTAACGGTTATGATCGAGAACTCGCGATTGTTTTTGTCGAGTCGTGGATTCGAGCCCTGATACATCTAAAGACTCACTCGCAGCAGGCTGATGCACGTGAAATACATCGAGGTTCCTAGTTCTCCCGTTGGTGCTGTGTGGGAGTCAAGGAAGTTAGGTACAATCTCAAATGTAGTCCTCGTCGCTAGATCTAGACTCCAAATTACAAGGTCACCAATTCAAGGTCTCCAATCACCAATGTCTGGCCGTTTCCAGGCAAATTGACTATGGGTGAGAATCATAGTGTCAACATCCGCTGTTAGCAGGAAGTGATGCCATTAATGGAATTCAGAATGATATACATTCCAAAAAAATAGTAAGAAAGAAAGAAAAATTAAAAATGGGAAGCATAAGAACAAAGACATTAAACTCTATAAACACATTGTAATCTTTTATTCACTTTTTAATTTCGAAATTTTGTAATATCTTATGTTCTTTGTTCCAAGAAGTACTGTTATATCTTAACCTTTATTGTTTTTAAAAATTGTTTTCACCAATAAATGCTGAGTGCGGGGGTGATTGTCTCCCGGGGATCCGGTTTGTAGCTCTAAGCCCTTTGGGTGAGCTCGGTCCCCTTGGGTATTCTGCTAATAGCCTTCGTGTTGCTTCTATGTGCGACGTCAAAACACAGTCATTCAATTCATTAAGTAAGATCCCTTTAATCCGGATCAGTGAATAATCAATATCGGCCTGCGCGAAGATTTTTTTTTAAAAAAAATTTTGAATCCATCTGCAAATTTTCATAATAGCATTCATATTTATTTCACTCACACACATTCAAAAATTATTTTTTTCTTAATTGAAATCGCTTAACAATCCTGAATCTGCGAAAAAAGGAGGAGCAGGGTTTCCAAGTATTTCGTGCCGAATCAGTACAAAACCTTACATACACTTTTTATAACCAGCGACAAACGGGATATTGTGTTACATCATTTAAATGGAAAATGCAATAAAAAAAATCTTTAAGCGCATCTCTGATGTTCATTAAGTAGACGTCTATCTCTGTAAATATGATTCATATTTGTTCAATGTAAAGACAATTTCCTGTATGCTTTCCTTTTTTTTTTTCCATTCCCTTCCCTTTCTCCAGTAAACTGGGATTTTAGATATCCCAGACCGGCTCTATTCCCAACAAATCAAACTTAATGAGGTTTTACCCGTATCTATAAATATCTTTAAAATAATTATCTGACATAGAACATAAATCTGAAAGCTAAATTAGATTTCATAAGCATTTGAGGCTTTTTGACAATTAAAAAAAAGATGAGTCGAACCATATTTAACTAATTTTTTTTTAATTATGACAGTTCTTAATTAGAATAGAGTTAAAGGAAACTTATAGTACCTACAATAGTAGTGATCGTTAATTTAAGAATTATTCCCTGCACCACACGCGATACTTTTGCGTTCACGATATTTATCAAAATCAGTGACGACAGAGGATCCAAATACATTCGTTGGATGTACAAGTAGTCCGCTAATTGTATATTTAACATTATTATCACGTCCTTAATTTCTTTCCGTGAAAAAAAGGAAGTGATAACGAAACCCTATGAAGAGACCTATTGCAATGAAAAGTATGTTGTTTCAGTGATTGCAGCTCACCAATCACTGCCAAGGGAAAATTAGTTTCGCGTGAGAGTACATTGCCTACCTGTAAATGTGTTAACAAACCTTTTTATGAGAAAGGAATATTAATTTCTAGTCGGTTTTTTTTTCTATGCATTCACTTAAACATGTGTGTGAATAAAGAGTTTTTCAACCTCTTCATCCTAAATTATCGTCCCGTATTTAAACACCTCTACAATTTAGATAATTGCTTCTCAACAGTTCCTGAAAATGCACACACACACACTTGGAATTCTACATAACTAAATCTTTAATATGCTTTCATGTGCACATAAGAGCTCTGAGATATTTTAATACGCATATTATTGAGATAAGTATAAACGTAATTGGAGATTGAGATAAGCAAAAACGTAATTGGAGATGGAGATATTTAGAAGGATGGATAGTTAGCATAATAGAACTATTAATTTTTTCAATAATTTTCAAGCTGCAGATGAAACACTTAACCAGACTAAACTGGGCTATTTAAAACATACTCAAGAGTACAATTACGACAAATGAGGGGAATTTGTTATGAATTAATAGCTGAGTTGTTTTTTAATGGAAATCATCATCGCCATTATTAGGTTGTAGAAGTAATAACATAACAAGTTCAAAAGTTTGAACAGCTGTTCCACAAGCAGCAACTTTAGAATTATAGGTCACATACACTGTATTGCCGCGGTAAGCTAGTAGTCACGGTCACGATCTCCTTACTTTTGTTGAGTCTTGAGTTCGAGCCTCAACGTAACGAAAGATAGGAGCTGATGAGCGTTAATTCTGGTCTAAATCTTATGTTCTCTAGTGGTATGGAGGTTTTAAGAGGGAGGTGCCATCTCAGGTGTTGTCCTCGACCCTTGACCGAGGCTTAAAATTGCGAGGTCTGTCGCCAATAGCCCACATGTTGCTCCTAAGTACGACGTTAATAAACAATTAAACAATAAATGAAATAGTATTGTCAGAAATTTTAAACATTAATTTGGAAATAGCTTACAGAAAAATATTAGAATCTTAATTCTACTACAGTAAGCACTCTTTCATCCGACACGTTCGGAAACACATCAGTGTAAGTTGTATCGGCAAAACAAGGAATAAATCGTTCTAGGTAAAATATTAAGCGATTATGGTTATGTGCTTATACGCCCATTCTAAACCGGTGATTATGTGCTTGTATGTCTCTCTTTCTGACAACTATAGTTAAATTCAAACATTGAACGTTATTTTAACTGAATATTTTTGTATTGATAAAAACACAGATCAAATAAAGAAAAATTAAAAAAAGGAGCAATGATAATTAAAACGGGTTGTGACAACCCATTCTAGTTGCATGTTAATGCTAATTTGTTTCATCAGCAGCACTTGAAGAACATTTTTGAGGCCGCAGTTATGGTAGCAGGCTCATGGTTGGAATTGTTTCTCTCGAGTGTGGAGATTCGAACCTAATATCACAGAAGAATCTTCGTATAGCGCGACGGATGCATGTTAAGTTAGACGAGGTCCCAATTTTTCCCGTATGTGTGGTATGGAAGTTTGGAAGACAGAAACCAGCTCAGGTATCGTCCCCTTCACTTGACCGAAGTTCAAAATTATGAAGTCCGTCACCAATAGCACTTGTGTTGCTTCTAACTGCGACGTTAATAAATCAATCAATGAAGAACACCAGTTGGGCTTCGGAAACATTTTACTATATAGAACATTGTATGTACACATTTGTTACAATGTGCAAACATAATATGTAGTCCGCTAGAAAATAGGAAATACAGAACAAAAAATGAACACGGAACGCATTGGGTGGAAATGCGAGCAGCACTGTCAACGTGGTGGTCAAGGTCAACTTAATTCCAAATCCATACAGAAAAAATCCGAAAGCACGGTTCGATTGGGATCTAATTATAGAATGTGACGAAACCATCGCATGCTGTAAAAGAGAGATTACTGTACTTACTCTTTATTGTTTCGACACGCAGTGAAAACGAACCGTATTTACTTTCGCTTTATCTCTTCATTGTGTTTCGTAAAATATTATCTCTATATGTTTGCGAAATTTACGATTGCTATTCCATTGGATTATTAATTTAAAGTTATGGAAATATTCTTTCGTAATATGTAAGATTTCTTTATAATAATGACACTGTTTGCTGTCATTCTAGTTGCTTTACACTCATTACAGGTGGAGGTAGCCTAGTAGTCATGGTCTCGAACTCACCGCCTGTGTTCTTTCCGTTGAGTTACGTGTTCGAATCCTAATGCCCCCTTAGTTGGCTGATGCATACTGAATTCGTCGAGGCTCCAAGTCTCCAGTGGTGTACTGAGGAAGTTTGGAGAAGGAGGTGCCGGTTCAGGTATCTTCCTCGTCATTAGACAAAGGCTCTAACGTAGGAAATCCGTCCACAAAGCCTTTGAGTTGCATCAAAGTGTCGTGTAAATAAATAATCAATCCATTTAATTTATTTTTTATTTCTCTGCAGTTTATTTCCCCTTCCCTCTTTCCTTTCGATTTAAATCGAGCTGTTGAAAGAATTTTTAGAAAATATAGCACTTTTTTTTTTGCTTCTCCAATTCTTTTCGGAGATTCCCTCGCCTGATTTATATTAAATTCTGCAAAGAATTTTTTTAATGAAAAATAGTATGTAAAAAGAGACGTAAGAAATTTGTTAAAAAAGAAATACAGTAGTACCTCTTGTAACGGATACCTCCGATTAAGGACACCTCTATTTAAAAGACGAAATGTCTGGCCCGGTTGGTGTCCCTTACTAGGAAGGTACTACCGTCTATTTTTCTCTATTAAAAATGCATTAGCGTTAGCCTTTAAAATCAAATTAGCACCAACTTGGCAATTACCGATAATAGACTCATTTAAATAGATACAGAAATCGGATAAGAGAAGAATTCGTATTCACATGTGTAGCCTTAATCAAAGATAGGATAAAACTAAAAGATTTAAGACTCTTTATGTATATCAAAATGGGGGAAAAAACTATGGAAAAAAAGGCATTTGGGAAAAAAATTATGAAATATGGATACCTTTCTCTATTATATTAAGACAATAAAAACAATATTTCATTTTATAAAAGACTTATTTTTCTTGTAACACATCTGTTACATAACATATTCGTTTCATTTGAAATATGTTGAGAAGGATAGATTTAAATCCCAGCGTTTCATTCACATCGTTATAATATTTATTAAAAACAAATAAATAAATAAATCTAATAATATTTATTATCCATTAAAAAGTTTCTATACGTCATTTTTGTTTCTTTGTTATAAATGTTGCATAGTTTCTATGACATTATGCTTATTTAACAATTTAGTAATTTGAAAGAATTGTAAAGATATTTAAATGCGCTGAAAAATGATAAATCGATTTCTTAAGAAACATTTAATTGCAATGTAAGTTATTATTGAATAGAACATTAAAGTACCCAAGATCATTTTTCAAATCACCGAATGCGAAATTATTCATGATTTGTACGTTAGTTTAGGATAATTTAAATATAAATATCAAATTAAAATTGGTAGAAATTACTATAATAGCAATTTGATTGCTTAAATGCATTGAAGATACATTTTTTTTTATTGAAAAACATATTTTAAAACTTATACGGCAAAAGAGATGAATAATC
Source organism: Nephila pilipes (assembly GCA_019974015.1). Classification (NCBI taxonomy): domain Eukaryota; kingdom Metazoa; phylum Arthropoda; class Arachnida; order Araneae; family Nephilidae; genus Nephila; species Nephila pilipes. Next base: position 421,628 of record BMAW01121985.1, read on the forward strand.
CAATAATTTAAGAATTACAATGTAATTATAATAAATTCCCATATTGGGAAAACAATTACCTTAATTTAAAGCATTAACGAAATTCAAAATAACAGAGCATTAATATTAAATATTTAAAATCACTTAAATTAGAAGATTATGTTCTGAAAGAGTAGAGAGCAAAAGAAATCATTATTTTTCACTTTATCCGAATGGATTTTTCTTAAATATTAAGCAGTAAATATAATGATTTTTTGGAAAAAAGTTAGCTATTTTACGTCTGCTATCATTTGTTTATTTTCTTTATTTTTGATAACTAAAAATATACTTATACATTCTGCTTCATTTCTAATTTGATAAAAATGCAAATTAAACTTACCTGAAAATGTAGCTTAAAAGTATTTTTTAGTATAGCGATATCTGATGGGTTTTTTTTAAAAAAAGTTTCAAATACTAACTGTAAAGTTTCTTTATCTATTCAAAAGAAATAATTTTAAAAGAAATATATTCTTCAAAAATCGTCTGTAGATCAATTTTTTGTAAAAGCAGTTCAATAAAAAGGCTTAGTTCCTCTCACAGATTGCGATAGATAACGGTTTTAAGAACACGTATTAAATTAACATATTTAACTAATTCATCACAAAAAAAACAATATTTTAATGTTATATTACCATAATAAATCCAACTTTACATTTCTGAATAAGTTCGATTTATGTTACACATATAGAGGCAAGTAAAGCAATTTATATGAAGAATGCATAATTTGGTTAATTTCTAAAATATTTATTTATAAATCGTAGGTAGGTAATCATTCTTTTATTTTCTGAGTTATCATAAATTGTTCATTATTAAATTTTAACAATACGTTTTCATAAAAAAATGATATATTTATGTGTATTATAAATAAAAAACAAATTACTAAAAACACAACGAATAAAATTTATTGAAACAACTCTTTATTTTAATACAGGGTTTTTCGAAAAGTAACGTGACGATGAAAGAATGTTAAAAATAAAAAGACTTTTACTATTTGCTTACAATTTTAATTCATTCTCAGAATCTGTAGTATCATTCTATTCCTCTTGTTCAAAAAATTCCGTTATCATCGGAAACGCAAAACTATTTCAGATTTAAATCTAAGGTAATCGGAATTATATAATATTTTAGATATAAAAAAAAATCTTTTGCATAAATCGCATTATATGTAGAGAATGGCTTTTTACATTACATTCTGCTAAAATATTTTTAATTATACGATATTAAATAACTTCTTGAATATAGTCCCATATTTCAAAAAGGAAATTTTTTTAGAAACATCTGTGTAAAAGTTAAACAACAATTTTTGTTTCACTTATTTTATTTAACATGTCATTTGATGACACCAATTCAAATTTATTTAATTAAATTACATCACCATCACTTAAAAAGAATACAAATGATTAACATATCTATATAAAATCATACATGTTGAATGCAGAATATTGAGAAAATCGTTTGATATTTTACCACTACCACTTTAATTATGTTTACATCGCACCAGAACAACGCAGTACATTATTAAAGACAAACCTTTAAATTTCGTATCAGATGGCAAAAAAAATTATCTGCAATTGTACATCAACTCGCTATACATCTATCTTGATGGTTGATTTAATTTTCAACAACTGATATTATTCCGGCACATTCAACTGGTGCATTAAAGACTTGAATCGAGAAAGGTAGACTTGATCAACAAGCTGCAGTAGTACTTTATAACCTCACACATCTTCTAATCCATTCCTAAATTAATTATTTTTCTCTTCCTTCTTTTCCAGAGCTATCTAATCTTGTAATTGTTTTCTTGGTATTCTATCAACCCAACGAGTTTTTCCATGAAACAAAAGAAGAAAAAAAACTCTACCCCAAACATCTACTTTTATATCAAGTTCCTCTTCAGACACAATCTATTGCAGAGCTTTATGTAAGTTCTTTTCCAAGCATCTCCAGACTGCGACTTTATTCGGTTACCAACCTTGCAGCGACACCCCAGAAGGAACCCCTCTTCACTTCATCAAAATCCATCTTCGGGTCCCATTTTTCTTCGTTTCGGCCGCCATCGGGAAAGATTAGGTCCTATTCGGCATCCATCGTGAAAAGCACTTCCTCTCCCAGCCGCAGACATTGATCACTCTTCAATCACAGGATGGTTTCGAGAGAGGGCGGGAATGAAGCATTCCTATCTGGACTTGGCTTGACATCAAGTGGGATTTAACTGGATTACAAGTGTTTCTGCTAAGTGTCACATAAATGTCTGCTGTTGATGGATAAGGTGGTTCTTTAAATCTTCTCTGTCTGGAGCAGGAAGCTGAGCAGTGGAAATTGCTCAATGTCTTCCCAGGTTACAGTAGGCTTCCTCTAGTGTGATCACTTATGATCCTAAATTATTTGTAACACAAACTTACATATAAAAATGTATAACTAATAACGGAAATCTATCATTAAATTATGAAAAATAACGACTTTTGTCTCTGCTTAATGTTCAAATAATACTTTAACAGAGATGAAAAATCACGATATTGAAAGGATTAATCGTAAAATCTCCCTTAGTAAACCGGATTCTCAGCAGATAATGAAATATTCATTTAAATCGAACTACGTATATTGCATTAAATATCACTTACCAAAACCAGAAGAAAAAATTCTGAGAAACATACATTACAATCATTCATTGCTTTCCTTTAAGCTAAGTATTCATAATTCATATATTTAAAGAAAGAAAATGGTACATTGTAAAAGTAGCCAATGATATTAAAATGAGTTCTGTCATCTGAATTAATTAATTGTTAAATTGGCAGCTGGTTGAACTAAAGCCCATTAAGAAGGCGTTTACTGAGCAAATTTTTGAGTGTCTACTCTTTTGGCTCAAAAGTTTCCTGAGAAATATCTGATTCGCAATAGTTATGTATGAAATAGTGGTGATGGTGCATATTAAAATTTGAAATTCACGTTACAGCTTTCTATAATTCATAAGTCAAAGAAATTATGCTGCTCTCACAGAACATGAATTATAACTTTATGGATAATACAGAGATTTTTCAGAAAACTTGTAGAACATGTAGATATTTGAAACACAGGTAAGGCACCTGCATTACATATTTTCATCTCAACCTCGACGTTGATATGAATTAAACTTCGAAATATTTACCATTTTTTATCGAATATATTTTGAAAATATTTTTAATAGTAAAAACTGTCTTTGTTTTTTTAAAGTGAAGCTGAAATGGAACATAGATAATAATACAACAAATAGAGAAGAAAATAAAATAATGGGGGAAATTATACTAATTAGAAAAAACTAAAAGTTTATTAAACTAAAACAAAATTTTAAAAAAAGGAAATCCTGAATGCGTTAGCAAGAACTAATACCATCTAATACCGAGCTTTTTTATTTAAGAGTGAGCATAATTTTATTTTCATAATTTTTTCAACGTTTTAAGCGTAAAGGCTTTTAGTTTTGAAGGAAAAATTGCTAAGTAGAATAAAGTGACTGAAGCAGAACATTTTTCAATTCTATTTTACAGAGATAAAACTTCCAAAGATATAAGAGTTCATTTAATCACATATTAAAAATAGAATTTATATATATATATATATACAAAAAGATTTTCTTTTATATATATAAAGACTTTCTTTTAAATATTTTAACTAGTACTTATTTAATTAAGTTTATAAAACAGTCGAAGCCAATTTCATTTTTATTTAATTATTTTATTGTAGCGGAGAGAGAGACTATTTCCACTCGGCGGGAATTGCACAACTCCGCCGTTGGATACAGATTATGAGAGCATAAGTGTAAAAGCAAGAGTGAGCATTTTCGCTATGTTTTTTGTTACATAGCAAGGAAATTTCACTATAAACGTCAGAGACATGTGATATGAGTGGTGGGATTTCGAGGGAATCTAAGAGCAGACCTAAAGTCTGGTAGGGATCATCCGTACAGGTCTAAAATGTGGGATCTGCTGACTTAGCAGATTTTAAGAGAGTTTGATCACATAAATTAAAGTTTAAAAAGGAATGGTATCAGGAAGTAAGAATGAACACTTTACTTTTAAATGAGAGAATGGGAAAAATTAGGAAATTAAATTATTAGTGTGAGAAACTAATAGGAATTAAAGTTAAATCATTACACTCACACGCGAACACACGCACACACACATATATATATATAGGATACTGAACAAAAAGCAACTAGCAAAATAATATGCATCCGTATAAATTTCAACAAATTATTTTCCTTATATTCAACACATAACTCTATATATTTGGTATATTAAATATAGCCTGAGAACTGACAAGCCTGTTTTGACAAATTCCAAAATGGTCATTAAAGTAGGTTTACAGTTTAAGAAAGGAACTCCAAAATTTTATTTTATTTCAGAGCTGAGATTCGTTTTCTTACCACTAAATCTTTAAAATGTTTTAAACACATCAATTGTACGAATCATATTCTTTTTGTTGTTCAAATCCATCTCAAGGCAATCCTCACTGGATGGTCCTTTTTTTTTTCCTGCACGTTTATCGTCGCTTGGCTCTTTCTCGTCGTAGTAGTTGTTGATCACACTGGTATTGATTTTATCTCGACTTAATAACTAGTATACTCATAAATTCTTCAAGGTTCTTTTTAATGTCTGATATTGTTGCATTTCCAACTATATGTTCCCTATTTTAGCATGATAATTTGTCGAGTGGAGCTCTTTCAGTTAATCGAAGTTTCAGTTGATCAATGCTCTATTGTACAAATATTTTTCGTTGGAAGAAATGGAAAAAAAAGCAACTGAATTACATTTTTTTGTTTATTATTCAAAGTCCATGATAAAGTTTTCATTATTACTTAGAAATATCCAAGATATTAAGAAAATTTATTCTGCATATTAATTGATTCTTATGAATTGAAAAATTACAGCAAATAATGTTGAAAGGTTTGGTTTCAGGAAGCTGTCGAATGAAATAAATAGCAGTATTTCCCTGTTATAATTAATATCCCGGTGCATCTTAAAGTTTAATTATTATGAAAAATAATCGAGATAGAAACTTATTTCTTTTTTATTATTCATAGAATTTCTCTACTTATATTCACCACCCAGAATTATACATTTCTCCCAGCGTTTCTTGTCCTTTTGAATACGGTCATTATAGAACATTAGATTGAATTCATATCTTCTCTACACTGCGAATTACTTCAGTCTTCAGCTACTTCAAAACCAAATATATCTACATGAATAGCTGCAATTCACAGCCTAATGTTTATAAGGATAAATATAAAAAAACAGAGGTAAAAAACTAGTTTTTTGAACATGGGTTTTCTTTCAAACTTCACACTTTGAGTAACATAATTTTTCTGTACCTTTAATTTTAAGAGCAAAAGGAATGTTGAGTCAAATTGAATTTATTCAATAATTAGTTTTTTTTTATATTTACTTTATTATTTAACGTTTATTAAATGTATCACTTAAAATAAATACGAGTAAAATTTTTAGCTCAATTAAGCATTATGTTAATCAATGATGTTACATGTAATTAAAATTAAAGCAAACGATACATTTTTAAACGACGGATTTGGCGACCATTTGGGGACTTAACGAGAAACTTAGCATAAAATTTAATTCTTTATATAATTGGTTTCAATCAATTAAATTATTGTATTGTTATTCAAAAAAATCGTGTATAGAAAATTTCAGCTCAATTGAGCGCTTTAAAATGAGAGAAAAAAGCTTTTAAAGATTTGAACCAGACACAGTTACAATGTGAGTTAAAGAAAACCAATTAATTAATATGCAGTATAAATTTCATCCGGATATCTATAAGTTATTTCTTAATAATAATTAAACCTTTACGGTTCCCTACGTGTATATCTTTATTTTAAAAAGCTTTCTTCAGTTTTATGTCAATCATAATAATGTTAAATAATCTCGCACTTGCTAAAATTTAAAGCCATATCTATTACGTAAAAATCTAAATAAACCCACGCCGGATACTCTGGAACAACATCCGCTCAAATCGTTCCACAATACCTAATACATTTTATCGCAAACCGGGAAACTTCAGATAACAATTGGATCCTGAAGGTCAGGAAGTTCTGCTAAACGCACCCCTAAAACTTCATTAATCAAATCAGTCACATTAACTACGTTCTGGAGTAGCTGGCAGAACCGCCCTAGCAAAGATTTTCTCCGGAAAACGAAATTTCATCTTGTGGAGGGAGCGGCCGATTTACATTTAAATTAAAAAGTTATTAATCAGAACAGGAATGTTTATCTGCAGCATTTTCGAAACACTGAAAAAGGGAAGGAAAAAGATAGTTTTTCGCCTTTTTAAAAAGAATGTGGAATTGAACAAATCTCAATTCCTCTTTCTTAAAACTTTTGTAGAAAATTTATTGTGCGTCGGATTCCTCGAGTTGTTTCGAGTCTATGGATGAGGGAAAAGTTTGTGGAAGTTTTGAAATAAACTTTCGAGATTCTAAAAGTTGCATAGAAAGTTTGTTCGAAATATGAAGTTTATTTTTTTTCCAATTGGATCTTTTTGTTCATTTATATGAAAATTATGAACATCAGAGCATTTTATAACTTCATTTGCAATATTTGTTTTAGAAATACTGCTTGAACTTCAGAGTTGTTACACCACTATTTACCAAATATTTTCTTTTTTAAAAAATTCAAATCTTTCGATTTTACGAATATTAAAAGGGCACGTTCAAACCTGGACATCTTTATTTTTGCATTGTGATTAATAGATGTATTTTTATTACATTTACTTTTTAAAATGGTTTAAAATACAAATGCTATTTTGAACCATTTTGATAGCTACTTTAAAAATAAACTTGATAAACTCTAAAAATATGATGGATTATTAAACTTTTTCTGTTCAAAAACTCAACCAATAATACACTTCATATATTTTGCAATTCTTATTTCTTTTAAAAAAAGGATTTTCGAAAATTTTTTGATGCGTTTTAATAATGTTTTGCAAGCTTTCAAAAATATCCAATTTTAAACAGAGAAAACAAAAAGTTCTTTTCTAAAAATATTGAACAAACTTTCTCAACTCGATCTTCGCTTGTGTTTCCCCGTTTAAAAAAAGGTGTCACGCCCAATATTCTTTCTTCTTTCATAATAAAAGGCATTTTAATGAATTTAAATTTTAGGAGTGCAGGTAGAAATAAGTTACTTGAGGATTGTATGGACATCGTGTATGTAATACAATCACTCTTAGCAGTTTCAATATTCCTTTCAAAGTTTGCCAACAAATGATTCTACTACTTTTAAAAGGAAGTTAAAAAGAAGTTATAGCAATGCATACAGCCCAATTTATCGAGAAAGCTTTGTCCTGAAGAGCAGAGACAAGATTAGCATTGTTTGCATGGATTTCCATGGTCGTTGTTTATTTTTATCTGGAAAGTTTACTTTTTTTTTCGGGGGGGGGGGGGGTTCAGGAATTGATGTTATGTAATGAGTTGTTGAATATGTTATGGTTTAAATGCTCTTCAATAATAAGAGATGAAGTTCTTAAAATTGTTTATGGTCCATACAGAAATGACAGTGCTCTAGAAAATCTATAGCCGCAGGTAGTATGGCCACTGAAAGCTGTAATATCATCACTAGTGTCATTTACACTTCTTTCAATACATTATAAGTTTATAGTGGCTGTAAAACCTACAAACGAACTTTTGTTTTGTTCCATATGTGTATTATATTCAACATTATGCTTATTCTGTTTTTTCTTGTCATATAATTTCTTTTAATGCCTGGTCAACATGTCATCAAGCAGTTAAAGAATTAGTGTGAACTGGAATCAAGAGAATATGAACTTCTTTTTTTGTTTACATTCGACTTATTTCAAATAGGAATAAAAAATTATATTCATTAAAATAATAAGCAACAGTAAAGATTTTTTTTCGTTCTCTCTTTTGCATAAGTGTAATAAAATTTGATGGAAGTGGATTCATCGAGAAAAATTAGAAAGAGGCAACATTACCTAGCGTCGTCTTTGTAAACTATTTTCAATATCGCGGCAGTATCTAAAGCGTTTTCCCCAAGTAGAAAACAATATTTCAGTTTCGTGTTGTTCTATTTAAAAGTGCCATAAGTAGTTGTTCGTGTGCTCTGGTATATATTATTATATAATGAATATTTTTACTCAAAAATGTTCTAAAAAACAGAATGAGAAAAAAAAATTAAGATATGAAATACAATACTGAAAATAACTATTAATTATTTTAGAAGAGACAGGAGGAAAAATTTGTGTTACAAAACATTTCAAATAACTGATTATTCTTCGTATTAGTATGTTTAATACGATGAGAAATGTTTATTTTCGTTCTCAATAATACACAAAAGGGAAATGATGCTTATAAATAATGACATTCTATTTTGACATACATTATAAATCGAAATCAAGAAATTTATCATGAATTATTTGTATTATTCTATGGGACAGTATTAGCTTACGAAATTACGTAAAAATATGGTGCAATCTATTTTATTGCCAAGTTTTCTCTTCAGACGTCACAAGTGTGTATCTTTTATATAAACTCCAGAAGAATTGCAGAATTTAGTCTCATAGTTGTTTTACAAAAGCTTGTAAAAAAATTGTTTTGCTTGGCATTTAAGACTTCCTTGCTTGTGTTTTGTCTGAGTTTATTTTATTTTTTCCATTAGTTTCTGTACATATTATGATGAATAACATTAAGATGAAGAACGATTAATTAGTGCATTAAAATTTTTTAGAAAATATTTAATAATCATGTCTTCTTGGTGTAATAGTTTTCTTCTGTATAGTAAAAGTTTTTGGATTTATAGTTTTTCCTAATATCATAAGATCAAACAATCAATCGTTCAAGTGGTTAAGTGGTATATTATTGTAAATGTATGTCATATTGGATCTGAAGATTATATAGATAACATAGGTTTAAATGTAAGTAAGAGTTTTATACCTCTGTTTAAGTTTCATGTTCTTAAAAAGCGTAAAATGGTGTATATTAGATTTTTAATGGATTATTTTAATTTGGCTTAAGTGAATATTGATTATTTTTGTGGTGGTGAAGTTTTATGGTACAAGGGCCAGATGTGGACACCCTGCTACAAACAAGATAAAACTGTGACCTAGACATTTGAATGAGTGACTGAGTGATATATTTGTATTGGCGCAAAAACCAGATGTGGCTATGTTGCGTCAAACAAAGTAAGTGAGCGAGTATAAAGCAAGTAAAGTGTAAGACTGTGATCTAGAGGAGTGAAAATAGGGGGGAGGGGATGGTAAAACTTTGGTTCACAAGTAGGAGGGTCGAAAATAGAGAAGGATCGCTAGGGTATGCCAGGGACGCGCCACCCGTGTTTCCCAAACGCAGTAAACCCTATAGGACAAAAAAAATCACTAGGGTGCCTCGGGGTCATGATACCCTTACTTACCTAAAGAAGGCAAGTCCCTGAGGTCCCCTGATATATTTCCCAGGGGCAGAGTGCCCGACTATACCCCCAGACATTGAGTTCCCATTTTAGTCGCCTCTTACGATATACATGACCTACAGTGGGATTATTCTTTCACATCCGGTCACCACATGGGTCTTCCTTTCGAATGTGAACCTTAACTAATGTTTGGTTTGACAACTCCACCATTTTAACATAACGTAATTATACTGAATAAGATGGGTTGAGTTCCTAATACTAGTATAATCATGCATTCTCAATCCAAAGCCTGCTTTACCTCCATTTTTGATATTACTGTCAATTTTTTTTCTTGATTTCCGCATTGTAGTTTTTGGTGGTGTTTTTCTCTTTTATAAACATTGTAGTATTTATATAATTTTAAACCATTGGTTCTAGTTTTACATTTTAAATACAGTTTAATTTTTATAATGTTATAGTTGGGCAATTTAATGTCACATTGTATTCATTTTTGTTATGTATTCCTATACATTATTGATTCCACATTATACTAATACAGTAATTTAAATCCTTTTTCTTTTTTATCTTCTTTTTAGACACTTTGTCTTCTTAAATGTTCATTTTATTCTCCTTAATTGAACTTTATTGCATTGTTTTTATCGAAATATTCTACGTGTGTTTCAATAAATTTAATTTTTAATTTGGTAAAAATAGTATTTTTTTTTTTTTTACTTTTTTAATTTTACATTTTATTTTTATTTTATTTTATTTTTCATAATTTTGTAATTAATTATTCACGTATGAATATGTTTTTAGTAATTCTATAAAACACATATATTATTCATAACAACTTAGCTAAAAATACCTATTTATATAATTAATTATTATTAATGATCAACGTCTGCAACAAGGATTAATGAGTTTATAAAGAATAGTAATTATTCAAATTATTTTTCTCTAAACACATACTTAGTATAACAGTCTGGTTCACTAACAATTTTATAGCTTACTTAATAATTTCATAAATGTTCTGTAAAAAAGTGTTCTGTAATACTTGCAACAGCAGTCATAAGAGAATAAGAAAAAATTAATTTTATACGTTAAAACAACTCATGGAGCAGAATGAAATAGCTCTGAGAATGGGAAAATTGTTGCATAAGTCAAAAACTACAAAGTAGAAGATTTTAATCCCGTGGATTAAGGCTGTTCAAAATGTTTGATGACAGTTGTTGAGAAATCAGACTTAAGCCTTCGAAAGGAATAAGGAAATGTAGTTTTTCATCCTTACTCGTAGATTTCTTCGAGATATCAATCTTACTGATGTGAAAAGGGTTTTTTTTTTGCTTCAGTCTTAGATAAGTTTTAGATTATAAAAAATATAACCTTAAGGGAGCACACTATTCTAAAAGTGACTAAATTATCGAAAAAATAATTGCCTTATTTTAATTGCGTGACTTTCTTAAGCAAATGTACAAAATTCCACTGCTATTGCTATATTATTCAGTGATCTACTTAAATTTTCTTTAACAAAGTGCCATATCATTTCATTAAAGATCCCGTCTACCCGACATTATGATTTCGTGGACGTAATGTTAATAGTATGGAAATTCGACTTTAATTCTCACATCTTTATTATTTGACCTATTTGAATGCAATAAAGTGCATTGGAAAGAGAAAAAAAAATAATACATGCTTCGGTGGAATTACTTCTTTCCTTCGATTTTTAAAATTATTTTTACTCTTATTTCAATGATTCGTTTACGAATTTTCCGGTTTTCAAAAAATATTTTTAAGTATTTTTAAGAATCGGAGAGAAAAAGTAATTCCACAGAAGTCTTCAATATTTTTTGCTCTTTCAGATGCACTTTATTGCATTCAAATAGATCAAATAGTAAAGATAGGAGAATTCAAGTCGAAATTCCATAGGATTAACATTAAGCTGACGAAATCAAAATGGCGGGTAGACGGGAGCCTTAAAGTTCCCGTCTACCGGCCATTTTGATTTCGTGGACGTAATGTTAATCCTATGGAATTTCGATTTTTGCTTTTGTGAGTTTTCCAGTCATTAAAAAACACTTTAAAATATTTTTCAATTTAATACCTTAAAAGTTATTTTTATGCATTGATAAAATAGTAAGTATTTGGAATGGTAGTTGAAATTTCGTAGGATTAGCAATATGATGATGAAATCAAAATGGCTGGAAGACGAGAACCTTAACTTCTAAAATTTTAAATTGCTTTTCTCAGTCTTTTATTTTTCACGAGGATCATTTAGTGAAAATGCTAAGATTTTTTTCATTCTTATTTTTTTTTTTTTTTGTAATCTATATAAAATTTTGAAAGTTTTTCTGGTTGTTTTGGATATTATGTTTGATAATTCTGTGCATGGAATAAAGGATAAAGATAAATATTTCCCTCTTTAAAAAAATCTGTAAAATTAAATACAGCTATTTTTTTTATTAGAATTATTTTTCGTCGTGCCAGTCAGGAAAAAAAAGTAAAATTATAAATAACTCAAGTACAACCAATCTCAAGCACGGAATTGTGAAAAATACGGCTAATAAATTGAGGGGGAAATTGTTTGAAAAATATTAAAATAAATAGAAGTAGTAGGAATTTAAAAATATTGAAATATATTGAAAGAAATTAAATTTTAAAATATTTTTTTATATAAAAAAAAGTTATTTTTCTGAAATACTAACTTTAAATATGTTCATATATGGTGAATATAAACTCTTTGTTATCAATATCTAATAAAAAAATTGCTTACAAAATACTGTGTCCCCCTTGATGATTCAATATGCATTACGTAAATAAAAGAAGTTATATTGGAAATTATTATAACAAGAGAAACAATTAATTATTTTTTCTTTTCACGCCAATTTCTCGTTATTCCAAATGTTGTTTACTGTGCGCATGTGTACGTTTACATAACTCATTTCTGAGCTGCTTTATGCATGACATGAAATTTTTAAGCAGTTAATTTGCAAAATGGAACTACGCATTCATTCGTATAAAACTTTTATCAGAAATCTAAGGAAAAAATTCTAATTTATTACGACAATAACAAACTACATAACTTCAAACACGAGAAAATTAACTCAATTTTTACGTCGATAATAATTGCGTTTTCATCTTGATCAGAAACATTCTCTTAAAATGAACACAGTTTCCAAAAGTTCAGAAAACAAATTTAGAAAAACGAGAATTATCCGTGAAACACAAATGTTGCAGATTCAAAGTCTTATCCATGAGTTTAAATAAAATTTTCACCTGCCTTACTTAGTTATTTACCTACAATTAATACCCATTAAGAATTAATCACAATTCTCTAAATATATATTTAATGTACTACTATTCTGACAAAAGATTTGACTAAGATCATTGAGGAACATCCTTGAAAAAGACCAACTCCAATGAAATAGATGACAGTGCAAGTGAAGGAGAAATTAATACAAATAATTGGAACAAAAAAAAAGTAAAATTATACGTTGTACATATCTGATGACAACATGACTAATTACTAAGACTACATGTGATGGTAGCATGTAATTGCATAGCGTGCAATATATAATCTTATAAGAAGAGGTTATGTACAATTCTTTTGAATAAAAATATTTTTCCCCCTGTCGATCGAATATTGAGAGAATAAACTTAAAAAGAAATATGTTAGTTGTGTGTTACATATGTATCCTATGTGTGCAGAAGTTACCCATTAGTTAAAGATGAGAGCTGAAACGCCTTCGTGTCATTATTAACATTAAGAAATATAATCACTCAAAAAATATCAGTTTCAAATTGTTCAATCGTATTGCTGATGTGGAGTGTTTTACTTCTTCGAGTCCCTAACCAAAGATTATAATTGAGAATTATACTTATTTGAATAACAGAATAACTGGCTTCGATTCATAATATATTTCTAGAAATAGGATCCAATTAAGTTCTGGAGACTGGATCCGAAACTGGAATAAACTCTCAGAAAGTCATTTCGCCCCCTCTCACGCCGGTATAGAGTACTCATCAATGTCGCTACTTCTATCCCCTCTTATTTCGCTCTAAAACCTCTAATATCTCTTTATTTATTAAAATTTCTTATTTACACATCTTATATAGTAATGCTAATTTACATAAGCCCTGGTTCTTTCACAAGGTGATTTTCTCAATTCAAATAACGTAATAAAGTACAGCAAAAGGTTAATTAAAGGAGAGAGTGCTTAAGAGCCCATTACAGAACCAGCAGGCTCGAGTTATAGGCTACTAATACGTCCTGCTGAATAATAGGGCTACTGCGTATTACTCCGAATTAGACTTTAAGGGATTCATATAAATCGAAGTGAAAATTTACAAGCATCGTAGCTTTGGAATTTTCTCATCCATTGATTGTGACTTAATATTACGAATTTCATCGCCAATAATATGGGTGACCTTAGTTTAAACGGAAAAATATATTTTGAAAAATGGTTCGGTTTTACAAGATTAGGCTAAAATTATGCAAATAAGGAAACGAGGCATGACAAAGTCAGCTATAGATAATTTATATTTTGTCAGTTTGATACTTTAGCTCAACAAATATCGAATGCAATTAGTTCAATCTAATAAAAAGTACAAATGTATCGAAAAACTTCAATTTTTCTAAGAGTCTGTAGTAATATATATGAGATAACTGCTTGGAACTCCATAAAAATACTCAAAACAAAATTGGTTGTATATATAAAAGACAAATAACTCATTCTGCTGTAGAATAGCTTGATTGAAATTTTATTAAAATTAATTCTTAGTTTTTAATCACAAGCGTGAATTTGTATTGGTAACATAATCTACACTATAATCGAAAATCTTTTCTCTAAATCTATAATTTAAGCAAAAATCGAATATTTTCTATCTAAATCCATAAGCCGCGGTGGCCTAGTGTTCATGGTCATGGACTCGCGGCCAGCGATTTTCGTCGAGTTCGAGCCTTGATGCCACTAAAGACCCGCCGTGTAGCCGGGGCTTATGCACGTTAAATCTATCGAGGCTCAAAATCCTCCCTTTGGCATGGTGTGGAAGTTAGGAGATAGATAGATAGATAGATAGATAGATAGATAGATAGATAGATAGATAGATAGATAGATAGATAGATAGATAGATAGATAGATGAATAGAGAGTTGTCAGCTCAGGTCCTTGTCACTTGACCGAGATTCAAAATTATGAAGAATCGCCAATAGCCTTCGTATTGCTTCTAGTGAGACGTTGATGAAACGAAACAAAACCAAACCTTGTTTTTTCATTAAAAATATTAGATCAAAATTTTACAATTGGATGTAAATTTTAAAAAATTACGTATACAATGGATATCCTGGTTGACAATGACCATAGTAGGTGACGTACTAGATTAACGAGAGATTTCAATGGAAGATGATCCCCTGATCAGAATTCAGGATCAAGCTCTAGGTAAATGATGATGATAAAGCAAAGGTAGCCCAGAGAGGAGTTTACCAGCTCAGGTGTTGTTCTCGTCACTTGACCGAAGTTCAAAATTAAGCGGTCCGTCACCTTAAGTCCTCATTTTGTTTCTGAAGCGATGTTAATTTTTCAAATTTTCGATCTAAATCTACACTATAATCGAATATCTGCTCTCTAAATCTGTAATATACGCTATAATCGAAAATCTTCTCTTTAAATCTATAACCTACATTATAAATGAAAATATTTTCTCTACACTTCAATCGAAAATCTTCTCTGTAAATGTATAATCTACACTAAATCGTGAAAAAAGGCGTCAGTTTGGACATGAATAAGAGAAAAATTACTATTCGCTACAAACAACAACACAATTTTCAAAAGTTTGCTTCCGTATTTACTTTTTTATAAAATCATGCAATAACAAAAAGAAATATTCCAAAAATTTTAAAAAATTTGAATGTTAGAAAAAAATGAGTAAAAAAAGAGGATATTGAAGCTAGTGGATTTTGAAACTTTAAACATTCATTACAATGTTTCATTACTTAATAAAAAAAAAAAACGCTGTTCAGAACTTTTAGTTCTAGGATTTAGGTAACTAGTTCATCCAAAAGACTAGCAATATAATATATTATATAATGTAATATGGCACCGTCGTATAAGACTCAAAACTTAAGATACTTCGTTTTGCATTGACAATATAATGATGCGGACTTTATTGTACTTTCCCCTTCAACTTATCCTTTAAGGAATCTTTGTCATAGATTTTGAATTGAATATTTCTCCCAATAAATAAAACGTGGCTTACGTAGATTAGAATTATTGAATAGAATTAAGAAAATGCTTATGTAAGTATTGAAGAGATGAATATAGGAGTTGGTAGTTTACTGAATGATAAAGATAGAAAGCTGAAGTTTTCTAGTGAAACATCTGTATCAGACTTGGGTTGAATATGGAGCGTTAAGAATGAACCCAGAAAGGATTCCCTAACAGCGCTCAATGTTTCAACGGTACAAAAAAAAGATCAAGGATTTGGACCTTTTTCTACAATGCTTGAAAGGACTCAACCCGATTGGTTCTGTCAGACGAGGATTAATTTATTATTTTAAGCGTTAGATCAGAAGCGTATAGAAACTATTGCCGCATATAAATTAGGTTAAGGATTAAAAATTAATTATACGTAGATCTAATTAAAATAATTTGGTTATCATCATTGTATGACTCTCCGTTTATTTGACTGAATCGGTCAATGACTCTTACGCATTGATGATGAAAGGGAAACATTACAACATCATAAAAACAATATTCTGAGCAAAACTTTAGCTGGACTTTGTTACGTATCTCCGGTGACTTCTGGATAAAATTTCACAAGAAATGCGAACAAAAACTAGCTTTTCCGTCCAGAAATCCGCTCCAACAAGTCCTCGAGAAAAATCCTTTACTACAAATTTTCGAACTACACCAAATCCCGAAAAAGACAGGAGGGGATAATGGAGACTGGACCCTCAAAAACAGATGTGGCGGGCGACATTTCAAAGAAAAACAAACAAACAAAAAAAAAAAGCGAACAAGAAGTTTGAGAAACGTCCAGCGGAACAAAAAGTGAAAGAAGAGCCGTTTTTATAGCGGATCAAGAGACAAAGGAAGAGTCATTGATCAAAAAAGTCTGATGCCACAAGGACATGCGTAATCCTTTTAAACCCACCTCGCGCCGTAACAAGTGCAGCGTAAAAAAGGAGCCTGGACACGAAGAGGAGACAGATTGCCAAAGCTACGCCACTGATTGAAAGGAAGTCGAAACTGCGTAGGGATTTCAGGTTTAGTTAATCTCACTTTTTCTGTTTTCAGAAAGAGACATACAAAAAAAAGGGAGAAAATAGATCCTTTTCTATTTTGTTTTTCTTTTAAAGTTGTCCGGAGCTATTGCTTACGTGCGGGCTTGATAGATATTGGCACCCAAGGCTCGAATCGTATTCCCTTTTGGGCTTTGAAGCTTCTATTTCTGGCTCTTTTGATAGTTGCTGAAAGAAATCTAGTTATTGAATTTGTGGTAAAAGAGGGTGAAGAAGGATACTAGGTTAATGGTTAGAGCTTTTCTTTGAGAGGGCTATTTAAAGAATTTATCTGGAAAGGGGAGAGGACAGGTTTATGGTTTGACAGTGGATTACGAGAAGAATAAATTTTGTACTATTTCTACAATGAAAATACTTTACATTATAATATAGAAAAACTTCGATTTATTTTTCTTGAAATAAATAACATGTGCAATGGATACCATTAAATGTTTTTGAACTTTCTTAGCTTCCTTCTTTGTATGTGCCTTGTTTAAAAAATTTGGAATTATTCTCAATTTCAATCGTTAATCCCATAACTATTTTCAAATGCAATACTTCATTTCCAAAGTGAGTGAATAGCTAATAAGAGCAGTGACATATATAATAATTTATCGCCACGACATTTTAATTATATTTATTACTGTAAAATTATCTGTCATCCCAATTTTTTTAAATGGTAACTGGTAAATCACTTAGAAAAACAAAAATTATATATATATATATATATATATATATATATATATATATGTGTGTGTGTGTGTGTAATAGATTTCTTTCATATTCGTAAGGATTCATATGATATCAAAATGTTATATTTTCATAAATAAGTGACTAATGTGATAATAAGTGTAATAATGATAAATAAAACATGAATGCAAATGGAAAATATGGAAGCTTTTTTTTATAAGTGTTTGGTATAACTTTCTTTATTTACACATATAATGTCAATTCTATATGTAAATTCCTGCCACTCGCCTAGGAAAGGGTCAGCAGTAATTGATTGTATAACAGCAATAAACCGTTTTAAGTTGACATAAATTTGAAGATAGTAGCCTTGATCCCTTACAAAATACCAAAGGAAAAATCGTGAGATTATTTAAGGTACCAGCTGTGTAACATCAAGTCATCTCGTCCACTACGACCGATCCAATCGCGAAGTAACTCCGTAAAAGCTTCTAAAGCAGCTTTCGCGAAATAGCTTCATGAAGAATACACAAGGGCCATATACTGTTCGCAATATAAAACTTTCATATTTTTCATCAGTGATCTTGCAATACTTATTATTCTGTGTTGTTTATTTATGGAAATATGGAATTCTGAAATCGGATGATTCATTTTGAATAGCCTTGAATTATAAACAAAAGGTACGTTGTTATTAGTAACGTTTATTTTAAGTTTAAGAAAAGAATAAATTCCCCAAAAAGACATGAAGTCTAGTTTTACTTTTTACAAAATTAACTTACGCCAGAATTTTAGATGTATAACCATCGTAAGCTTTAGCTTTCGATAAGCAATAATAAAAACTTTAAAAAAAGAGGGAAGAAAATACATGCCGCAATTAAGAAACTTATGAAGCTAGAAAATTATCTGAAGTCTAAATTCTTTACACTTCTCATATCAATCCGCTCAGCGATATTTTCAATATAGGAATGATTGTAATCCACAACATTAATCTCTCATCACCTTCGATTGATTGATGAAATATAGAGTAACAAAAACTATTATGCCTCCTCCTCGCGATTACACCCAAGAACACCAATATATACTAAACTAAAGAATGTATTTACCTGCAGCTCTAGAGTGTTACTATTCACAACTTTAAAAAGCTAACGTGAGTTTCCAAGAAGTAGATTTGAAAAACAGAATTAAACCTCTTACAAAAGGCTGAATCAAAAATGAAAGCGTAAGCTTGCAAAAAAAAGGTATATTCAACCTAAAATTCAATAAAATATGAATTAAGAAATGAATAGACACAATGGAAAACTTCCAAAATATCTTTAATAAAAAAACAAACAAATGAGAACATGTTTTGTTACGTCTTGCAAGACATCAAAACAAACTTTTATATATAACACATCAATCAATAACTCCCGAGACTAACCCAGAAATGGCGCTCGTAGTAAACCAGTAACCAAGTCTTTCTAGAGTACTAACCTTTGCTTGAAACGTGTCAAAATTTTAAAATCAGTCGGACCAGAAACAGCCGAATTATCGAGGTTGGAGTAAAGTCTTTACTGTAGTTGTTTAAAATGGAAAACCGAGTTTCAGTTCTGATAAAACATTGTTTTCTAATGGTAAAACACGTGCAAGCGAAACAATGGATTGAAAATTACGCGACTCTTGTCCATCAAAGCAATGATTTGTCATGGTTTGCCGATTAAACGTGGTCGTACGACACAAATGACGCTGGAACGCCTCGAAGGAGACCTGTGGAAGCCGTTACACGGAAATGTAGTGAAGTGACAAAATTATAATGAAAGATCGTAAGTGCCCCGTGAGATTGCTGAGGATGACCGCAATTTATATGGAATTTTGCCACTGAAAAGGTTTTTGAAGTGAAGTGAAAGGTTTTTCAAGTGGGTGCCACGTGCTTTCGATGGACAAAACAGCAACGAGTCGATGATTCAGAAAGCTGTTTATCGTTATTTACTCGCAACAAAATATTTCTTGCGGAAAAAGAGTTTGGAAAAGCGTTGGAACGATTGTATCACCCTAAAAGGCGATTAACAAAAGGTGTTATGTTGATGAATAAAAAAAAGTTTGCAAAAAAAAATGTTGTTTTCAATGTTAGTCTCGGGAGTTATTGATTGATGTGTTATATAACAGCTACCTTGTTCAAATTCAATGAATTTCTTTTGATATATTTTGAAATATAATCATATTTATCATAAATCACGTATGAATGACACACATAACATTCAAAAAAAGTAAAGTCAATAATAATCAATAATCTAAACTTGCACTCATATTCATTGCACAATTTCATTAAAATTCATTTCCAAGTTTGGCAATACCTCTTTGAATCTATATTGTGATCTAAATTGTTAGTAACATACATTAAACTTTCATTGCATCAACCCATCTCTCATAATTAAACCAGATAACCAGTGTTGGTAAATTGCTGTTTTGCTTTGCGGAATGATTCATTTCCAATTTAAGAGGCGGAATTCGTGACTGTAATTTTTTTCCTTCCCGAAACCCCAGAGGAATTAACCGGTGTGGTCTTGCACAAATTTTAATTTTAAACAAATTACTTTGCGTATTCGAGATGCAGTGCAGTCGCGCTATCTCTTTAAAATATCTCGTAAATAACAAGTGAGTATCAAATATTCAAACTATAATGACAACGAAGTAGCTTCTAAGAAAATTGTAAAAGCAGTGTATTACCACTGTCGAGAGTTACATGCATTAACTCAATGTTTTGTGAATCAATCACAATTATGTGCTGCCCTGGGGAACTATAGTCTTTTGTCAAGGAACTCCAATTGATACAAATCGCATTTAATAGCAGTACGGTAAAAACAAAAATCTACGCTTCGCCCTTTAATCTGTTTCGAAAGCATTTAACATCGGAAGTGTAATTGCAGAAGAACATTGCAAATAATTATCGCGAACGTGTTGTTAATCCAGTCACTGATTAATAAGTGAATTAAGATATTATAACTCCATAAATGAAGAAACAAAAAAAAAAAAAAAAATGACAAATGGTACTTTGTTTTAGCTTCTTTACCTGGAAATTTCTAGTTTTTTTTCTTAAAAAAAAATATTTCACGATCGTAAAACGACTGTAAAGTTTAAATTATAAGAAAATGTTGCAGTTTCTTTTGATTTGATTCGAATTAATTTCTTTCTAGTTTTGCTGATTTAACCGCCTTTCTTATCCACGAATTCGTAATCATTCGTACCATATTAACTCAATATACAAATACCAATGCATTTCAGCAGCTCAAGGGGTAGCTTATGACAGCCTGGTTCCACTACTACCACGAGTTTGATCCATCTTAAGGGGACTCGGCACCTTTTGACCATTTTTTTTATTTAAGTGTTTAAACTTATCTTTTGTGTATATTATTAACAGTTACTATTAAACAAAGTAATTTCACCATGAAAAAAAAGGACTTAATTTGATAAAAAATTTAAAAATTAACTTTTTTTAAAAAAATTTCAACATTTTAAAACTTCTTCTTTCACCATTATCATTATTTTGACACCAAATTTTTTTTTTTCTGGCTCATAAGAATATATGTAACAACTTTAGCGATCGATTTTGCAATAAACAAATTAGTTTTTGAGAAAAAAAATTAAAAAGCATACATGTATGGAAAATAGGTAAAAAAAAAAAAAAAAAAACATGATTTCTGCTACATTTTCTATTATAATATTTTTTCTATTCAAAATATTGAAAAATGGTTCCCTAATTTTACTAAGCACATTATAACAAACAAACACACCAAAATTCAAGTTGTTTAACAAATATCTGTTAAAGTTTTGTAGTTTTAAAGACCATGGTTTCATGAAAAATCCCAAACTGAGGAAAAGCTATTTAAAGAATAATAATCAGTAAAAAAATATCAAAACAATGTCTAATTTTTGTAATAATTTGTCAATATAATCTATAGATATATACCTTTAAAATAAAGCATAATACAGTTCGATTTGAAAGCATTTAACAAAAATATAATCTTTTATAAAAAGTTTGTCTGAACCCGAAATTGCGAAAAATTTGAAAATCTTCGCCTGACTGCTCTTTGAAAGAAACATATATTAAATATATTTAAAAATAAATGAAATATATAAGATAAATAAAGTAAAAATATATGAAATGTACAATAGAAAATTTAAAATATTTTGTAAAATTTATTTTGCTACTTAATTTCAATACCTAATATAAAATAAAGTATATCATTTTTAATCTAAATTGTACTATTTTTTCAATCAGATCGTTTCAAAACTTTGCTCAGTTATACCAGAGGTATCAAGGTACATTTTAATCTAAATATTGAAAAATCGATATTTTCGTCGATTTTCGGCATTTGAAAGGTGCCAAGTCCTCTTAAGTTAATAAAGTTCAATCACTATTTAACAAGCCTAAATAATCACATAATAAATTTCTTTACAAAGTTTACTCCACTTGATAAAATAATATAAAATCAAAGTATTTATCACACCTGGGAGGCAGATCCTCAGCGTCCACAAAATTAACATAACTTTACTTCACCTTTCTAATGATTAACCGTATCCAAGTCATTTCTAAACTTGTAATCTGTCTCCGACTAAATATCCATTCACCGATGATCACTTCACACCAATCGCAAAGTCATACCTACCAAACTCTCTCTTATTTTTTTACAATTAATTTTCCTCATATTTCTTATTATTGGTTCCTCCCCCCTCTTATCCGTTAACTCCTTCTCAAAATCTCTATAATCTATTTTCTATCTTATTCACTACACTTTAATTCAAATAGTAATGCAGATTTACATAATTCAAAAGCCAAAGCTCTCCAAAGTCATAGAGATTATCATAAAGAGAATTAAAGAGAAATACTTGTGTGCTAACCCTTCTTTCAACATTAATCATATTAATTTAAAATTTGCAATAAATATCAAACAAAACAGAAATTAAATTTCAGATCAGCTAATTAATAAGATTTTTGCAAGCAGAGTAACATAACATTGACCACAACAGTCTTTCGTTCATGTTGAAACAAAATTTAATGCTTGTGTTTCTCAGAATTGATTTCGAAAATGAGGTCACTTTTTGAAAACTTTTTCTTGTTTCACCGAAATTCAATAAACGGGAAGAATTCGAACAATAATCTCGGTGAAAAATGATGAGTATTTTCTTTTCTGGATAATAATAAGTATTTTTAATGAAATATGGTTGAAAAATGGAAATATATTCTTTTTTTTTTTCTGTGCTACCAAGAAACGTATATATATGAAGTTTTCCGAAATGTTATAAATAGAATATGATGCCCATAGTATGTGAATAGTTCTACTGTCTCTTACGTCAAACATTTATTTTCTTTCTCTTTGCCTTTGGTTAAATGATCCAATGATTTGCATAATTACAGAAATACACGCAAAAGTGGTTTACTATGGACGTACATTTCAGCATTTATCTTTTCTATTGAACAACTACATTTCATCAGTCTAGGGAGAAATTATCTTACTAAAGTTCGTATCACCCCGACATTACTTCCTTCTGCTGTCACTATTAATTATTAATCAATATTACAATGAATAGAAAGTCATGTAGTGATGATAATAAAGATATTTTGTTCAGTTCTATGAATAATCAAAGGTCAATCTCTAGCCTATTATACAAGGGATGTTGAAAATTTTTATTATTACTAAGAGATAACTGAGATATCTTGATAAAATTTATTGTAATTTCTATTGATTTTTATGTACACAAAGTTATAAATTACAGCGATTATTGTTGAGTTGTTCGGTTTCAGGAAGCCGAAGATTGAAGTAATTCGAAGTAATAATGAAGTAATTGTAGAGAAGATACGAATTCAATCCGCTGTGTTCTACAATGACTGCCTTCGAAAGGTCGAGAAACGCTGGGAGAAATGTGTAAATCTGGGTGGTGACTATGTAGAGAAATCTTAAGAATATCAAATGAAAATTAAGTTCCTATCTCGATTACTTTTTGTCAAAATTGAAGCTTTATGATACCCCGGAATGACAATTAAAATTTGAAGATATTGAGGGTTACTTCAATATACGGCCTTCTGAAGCCAAACAAATCGACATCAGTAGCTGAAATTTACAACATTATGTACATAAAGATCTCTCAATACACAGAATTAATTTTATCCATGTATCTCAATTATTTTTTAGTAATAATTAAAACTTTGTGATACTTTTTACCTCTATTGGTGTGGGATCTATAACACGTCAGGGTCTAAAATTCATATCAGGGAAATCATATTTGAGTCTTTAGAAGATTTATAAATGAGGGTTCGATTCACTAACACTATGTAGATCTTTCCTGGATGTGGTCTGATAACTTCTTACACTTGTTCGTGAGGGCAAAATTCCTTCATCTACAGCTCTTCCCCTTACTCTCGCAATCATTAACTAATTTAATTCTTTGCTGATTATAAAAGTCAATTCTCAATCCTATTCACTGTACAACAAAAATTTTAATCTCATCTACATAAGTCACGTTTTATATTGGGAGAGATTCTCAACTCAACCAAATTCATTTAAAGTCCCTGAAGTGTTAGTTGAAGGGGGAAACGCGACAGAGCCTATGTTATGACCTGAATTCACAACTCACCAGGACTTGAAGCACATACATTTGTGATTGGTTACAGATAGTAATTGCAAATTTACCAACTTCTTTTATTGCAGATAATTCGGTAAAATTTTCAAGCAAATCTGGTGCACCGGTTTATTACAGGGAATTCCTAAAGCCTGGAATATAAAATAATAATTCATATTTTCATTTGATTCCTGTATGCTGTGACAAAAGTGTACGAAAATAAATTACGTAATGAATATAAATAATATGAATTAAATTCAGTAATACCTATATATAAATAATTTTTCGAAATGAAAAGAATTATAAAATACATTAATGTATTTACTATTTAGCCAATATTCAAAAATAATATTACCTGTTATCTTAATAATTCAGGCAAGATTACTTTTATTATCACAGAATGCATAGAACTACAATCGATATTTTACAATACGACTTTTAATGAAGATTTTTTACGCTTTATTACGGTGCTACGATTACGATAACGATATTTAACAATGTGACTCCTTATTACTGTGTATTAATTAAGAATTCCCTTTCAAAAATCATATCAATATGATCAAATGGAATAATAGATTATTATTCCAATAAACAATAATCTAATTACTGTCTGCGTTTCTTTATCCGCCATTCAATGGCTTGGCATTTCGTGTAGATTCGAGAGTTTGTTGATCTTGACAGCCAGGCAACAAAACAGCGCTGCTCACATTTTCGCCCTGTATTTGTCTCACTTCCTGTTTTCATTTCAGTAAGTTGTTTCTTGATTTCTAACGAGCCGTATAAAACGTTTGCGTTGTGTCATAAATATATACGTATTGCTCAGTAAAATGTTCTCAAAGCCCAAAAGGTGTTTTTCAAGTGCTAATAAAACAAATAAGACATGTGTACCCAGCTAGCTAGAGTAGTAGTGTTTTAATTACATATGTAATGTATTAATTTTTCTAATGTAATGTTTTTATTGTTGTTGTTAATACGATAATATTCAATTACTTAATTGTTCAATGAGTCAGAATAATTTTGTAGTTGCTATCGAGACGATATAATTTGTGTGATATAAATATCGTTTTCATATATTCTCTCGTAATGTGCGTATATACATACATTAAATACGTGTTTAAATCATTTAACATTTTATCTTGAGTGAATAATCTGTGGTATCTCCTAAAACTTTTATTCATGTTCCATGATCCCTTAAAATCACCAATATAGGACGGCCATGGTCCAAAAGAGTGAGATTAAAGAGAGTTTACTGTACTACGATAAAAATGATTTCATAATAATAATTTTGTTAGCATCGATTGTAAAACTACAATCGACATTTTAGTTCTTGAAATTTCACTTACAATGTATTAAGAGAAATAGTTGAAATGTCAGCTAAGAGAAATAGTTTAACCTTTAAAATGTGAATAACCTTGAAACAAATGAAAATATTCTTGTCTCTTGTTTTAAAATCTCGGTAAACAGTATTCGAAGTCAAAATTGAAATAGTTTCGACATTTCTGCGAGCGTTACATTCACTGTCTTCGATTTTTTCTTTTAAAACCTTTCTGATGAAATATGTGCTCGGCCTAAAAACAAAAAACATATACCCCCGCATAATAATTCCTGAAAAACCGAGAAAAGAAACAAAATAAATCAACCAAGAAACAACCGACGTAAAAATCCTGTACATATCTCCGCTGCGAAACTTTGCGTCATCCATCCAATCTTTGCCGAAAGTCACAACTGTAGTCTTCCAGCTAAGAGTCAAGCCACCGACACATAATGAATTCTTCTTTTGCCCGAAAGAAAAAAGACCGAAGAAGAAGAACAAGAAAGAAAGATGTCGGGATTTTTGTCGCGCCCAGGGGCAACCCATGCGAATAATGGGAAGGGTAAACATAACAGGGATGGGTAAATACCAGAAAAGCAAAAGTGCGAAGGCCAAACCGATGCCTCTCATAACAGTAAATAAGTAAACAGAAAGAACAGAAGTATCTGCAGGGAAAGAAGCTGGCAAGCATCTGATTTTTTAGTGAGGCCAGGTGGGAAAGAGAGAGTGGAACACTCGTATATATATAAAAGAGGAATGAATATGTGAATGTGTTTTGAAAGGTTTCGCGCTGAGGAAAAGCACTCGAGTCGATGGGTTTGAAAAAGAACCAGTGATTTGAAGATAAACTCCAATGATGTTCTGTTCCCCCTCTCCTTGGAGCAAAGTCTTAGAGTCTTACTTTCCTGATAGGGGAAAAAATAGAATACTTGAAGGGAGTGAGAAAATATCCGAAAGGGATGTAGTGTTCAAGTGTTTTGCGTCTGTTCTCAATCGCACTTTTTTTTACAAAATTTGTGATCGCTTAGAAGTAAAAGAAATATACATAGAAGTCACAGTAATACTCGTAGAAAGAAGTAAAAATATACATAGGCAGAAACTTTTTAGATTGAAATAGTTTCTTATTATATGAGCTAAAAAGTATATAAATGTTTCTTTGGTGCCTTTACTTACTGTCTGTGTATATGACCAACTGTTTTACACCCTTGTTTACATTATGTGTGTACGATATACGTAAAATGTTAAATAAAACAATTGAATTTCATTTTCTAATCATCATCTTTCGAGATTGGTTCCAAAAGTATCCGTTTTTCAAGACAGATGGCATTGTTAAGGTAAGTTGGTGTTACCATTGTGTGCTGCCATCTGTTAAACGGCGCGGAACAAATGTGTCGTTGATTAATGGTTTAGTTTTGATTGGTGCCTCGACAAAATGCTGTCGTCAGTTTGCATCGACTTTTCACCACCAATGAGACCTGGATTCATCATTATACATTGGAAACCAAGTGACACTGGGAAACAATGGGTTGTTTCCATGAATCTGCTCCTGTAAAGGCGAGGACGATCTAATCGACCGGAAAAATTATGGCAATCAGATTTTGGGATGCGAAGGATGCCATATTTTTGGACTACAAAAAAACGTTCACTGGAAAGTTTTCTCATTTCCCATAATTTGTTGAGGCTTCCAAGTTCTCACTTTAGCGGGGTGTGATAGTTTGAAGAGGGAGGTGCCAGTTCACGCATCTTTCTTTACTTGACCAAAGTTCATAACAACGAGGTTTGCTCCTCGTGCGACGTAAAAAAAATCATTATCCGTTAACATGGTAACTGTTTAAGAGCCATTATATTGTTGCAAATTGTTATTGCTGTGAAGAAGAATTTTTATTGTCTTTTTTATATATTATAATCGTAATTAAAAATTAACTGATCTATTTATTTAAAACAATTCAAAACTTGAAATTTTTTTCTGCGAGATAAAATACAACTCTAATATTTATTTCTATAATTATAAAATTGAGAGAAAAGAACTCATATAATCGAAGCTTTTGTAGCTTAAACTTTTGAACGTTACGTTTCAAAGCTCATGCATTATAAATCCAGTTAGAGTTAATAATAAACGTGACTTAATTCAGTTTTAAATGTATAGAAGAACAAAATCAGAGCACATAATTCATAATTTATTAATAAATCGCTTTTCAAGGGACGAATTTTCCTAAATGGAATGGGAAAAAAAAACTTATTTTTATATTTAGTTAACATAAAAACAAGCATTTTCGATAAACAAGTTATATGATTGGTTTCATGTAATTTGAAATTTTTAAGTTTAGAAACAAATCAGTTTAAAAGTGAATTCACAAACACATGTGTGTGTCGCAGAATTCTTTCTAAATATATTTTTAATTTATTTAACCCTGCATATATATTATTTATTCAAAATTTGCAGATATAACACATTTTAAGCATATATTAAATAGAAAATATAGTACTTGTCTGTTATAGCGGCTCCCATCAAATTATGATTACGCTAAGTCGTCGCCAAACTCGTGAAGCCTATCTTTTGATATAACCTACTTGGCGATATTAGTCGCTTGGCGATTTATCATCGGGCGCCGCTATAACAGACAAGTACCGAAAATATTTAGTAGTATAAAAGAGCATTCCGTAAATATAAAAATAAAATGAACTAAAAGAGTTGGTTCTTTAATTTACATGAACATGAACTCTTAGCGAATAGTTAAGACAAAGCCGTTTTGTTTTACTGCCAAAAAAATTGAAATTGATTGTAGAGAATTATTCTAAGATGAAGCGAGGCTAAAATCAATAAAGAGCAGGAAATCTACCCACTCAAACAATTAAAACTAAAAGTTTACAGATGAATTCTAATTATAAAACGAATTTTTTTTTTCTATGTCTACCGTATATTAATTAATTACAGCCTTTCTTTGGTTGTCAGAGATGTTATTGTTTTAACTAACCACAAAATGTCGCAGTTAACAGCTTTTCAAAATTTTATCGTAAAAGTTTTTGCATAAATTTCTCCAAAATTTTTTTTATTAGTTTTCAATAAGGTATATGTAAAAAATAAGTATTTTACATACCTAACACACACACAAACTGATTATCTTACCTTAAATCATATCTAATCAGAAATCAAGAAATGGCTGTGAAAATGAATAATATTATTCAGAATTTTAAGGTGGTTGTGAGGCAGCCATTTTTTTTTTCTTTTTAGCCTTGAGATTTTCGAGCAACTTCTTTTTCATTTGGCTTCCTTCTTGGAATGTTTTTGGGTCAATTGATTTTGTTATTGATTTGCCATTCTTAGCTAACAAAGGGAATAGTTCAATAGATCACTTAAAGAAATTAGCTTTTTATTTATATTCAAAACCACATTTTTTACTTCCACACATCGAATCATTTCATCCTCTTAACACAATTCTTTTTGAATTCCTTTTGTAGTATAAGTTGTTTAAGCATTTCTATTATCATGCATAGTCTTCAGTGATATTCTTGTTAATTAGTATACTAATTTTAGTCAGTTATGTATTCAATTACAGTTAATTCTTTGTTCATAATGAATACCAAGAACTTTAAAAGTATGTTATTCCATTTTTTTCTTTTAAGAAACGAGCCGCTTATAATTCGTTTTTTCTCGCTTTTATTATTTATTAAATTTTTTAATACTATTTTACTTGTTTATTTAAATTTGAAAAGCTCGAAATTATATAGTTGATACGAGAAAACCTGAATCCAGGCAATAGTACCTAAAATATTCCTGTTTCGTCAATAAATAATATTGATATGTAGGTGATGGCCGCTGTAGCCTAGTGGTCATGGTCGCGGACTTGCGGCCTGCGATTTTCATCGAATCGTGGTTCATCCCGTTGGCCGGGTGTGGTAGTTAAGAGAAGGAGGTTCCAGCTCTGGTAATATCCTCGTCACTTGACCGAGATTCAAAATTACGAGGTCCGTCGCCAAAAGCCCTTGTGTTGCTTTTAGAGCTACGTTAATAAAATCAATCAATCAATCGATTTGGGGGTATTTATGTACAATTCAAGTACTCTGAAATTAATTTTATACATATTTACAGAATTATTTGCCGTTTGCATAAACACAAACCAGAAATATTTTTCTCAAGGTTTGATTGGGAAAGAAATCGAAATGTGTTATTGCAGATAATTTATTAATGAATTAAAATAAACAGATGTGCAGCTTGGTTAACAAATAAATTATTTTGTATCTAATTCTATTCACAAAATCAAGATGTGAATGAAATGAAAAAGTCAATAATTAGAATGGGGTTAAGACTTTCTCAAAGCTTTTTTTTAATTTTTCAATAAATAATTTATGTATTCAGCTTCTTTAAATAACATATATGCTAAGTTTCTAAGCAAGTATTTTTAAAGGAATTTCGTAAAAATGATTTCCTGGAGAATCTAGTTTGATATGTTGTCATTCAGCTGAATTATATGATCCTTATCATAACAGTTTAAATTCAATGTTTAAAGGGGGGGAGGGAATTAAAAAAATTAATGGATAGCTGTTTATACATAACACTATTCCCATCTATTGATTTATTTTTCAGAAATTTTGATTTAATTTTTAAACTGTTTCCATAACTATTATATATTTTTTGGGAAAAAAAAAAACGTTCCTCTTCTTCTGCTGAATTTATAGCTCCATTTATTTCATTACGTTTAAGACTTGTCCAAGATGTTTAGTTCTCTGAAGGCATTCATTGCAAATGTTTGGCTCAAAACTTCTACTTTAAAAAGTTTATTATTATCTATTCGAAGATTTAATCTCATTTGATCGAAGCTTTTTTTTATCGAAGTAATTTTTAAGGAAAAATAACTTATAATGAGTTTATAGGAATTTTGAATAATTTTGGCAAATATAAAAATGCACATCTTGTAGGAATTCTTTATCAAAAAAAATTTTTTTTTAATCTCAGTCATTGTAAAAGTTTTCATAAGTAGCATTCTTTCATTACAATAAGGTTTGAAATTATGGGTACAAAAAATTTACTTCAAATTAAAGAAACATTTGATAATTTAGTAAAATTGGAGAGAAGAGCTTTATTTAATATCGACCACTTTTAAAATATTATATTAGTTAATTATGCAACGAGATTTTCAAATGTTTCATAGAAAAACTGTATTAAACTTTACATAATTTTATAAAAATTGTTCTCTATCTGTTCACCATAGTCTTCCAATACAAATATTACTTGCAATTTTTTTTATTCTATTGTTGGAAGATTTTATGATACTTGTCGAAGTAAATTCCAAATGCAATTTAGATTTTTTTTGTTTTTGTTTTATTTCACTTATCTTTCGTTTATTAAAAATGCTTTTCAAAATAGAATAATCTGTACTACTTTGCTTGCCCATTATTTCTATAGTGCGACAGATTTTATACCTCGACAAGTTTTTGCAAATAATATCCGTTCGAAAGACTGCGAATTATCGTTTGGAACAATTTATTTAAAATTAACGAAACGTACGAAAGGCGATTCGAATCAAAAACTGAAAGTAATTCCCCACAAAACACCATCTTCTTTCCAAAAAATTCTCTTTCCCATTTCGATATCAGCCCGCGATAAAACGAACACATTGGTAATTTGGCGAAATTGGAGAGGAGGGCTGCAACATCGCCCGTCTTAATCACATCTGCTGCGGTCATAGTTCATAGAGTGCCGATGGAACAAAAAAAAGAATAAAAAAGAGTCGAAAAAAATGAACCGGTGGGGGTCGCCGAGATCAGTTCTTTCCACAAGAATCGTTTTCGCCTTAATGAAGCGTAAGATAATACCGCTGTGCTGTTAAAAACGTCTGTTCGGGGGGTGAGAAACCCCAGAAATTTTATCTTCAGAACACAGGGGTGTCCCCGGGGATCCCTGAACGTCTGCCAACGTTCCACTTTTCGGATATGGAAGTGAGGAATTGCCAAATTTGTTCGAAGTGCATCGATTTTCGGGTTCGAGTTCGGTAATTTTCGAGAACCATTTTGGAAAGTGCTCTTGTGTAATGTTGTAAATTATTATGCCTTTGGAGCAGGTGATTACGAGAATAATGATAAGCATCAAGGTGCCGACTGGTTGGATTTCTTTTTCACAAGAAAAAAGCTATATGCTATGGTTGAGGAAATATTTGCTATTTTTTTAACATACACTGCAGTCCAATATCCATTTGTAAGAAATTTCGTCGAAATATTCAAAAAGAAAAAAAAAATAGTAATGAGGACATGAGTTTATTGAGTTTCCATGGTGAAAATGAGATAAAAATGTTTTTAAAAAAGTCTCTAATATTCCTTTTATTTTTAAAAAAAATGTTTTGTTATTGTCTGGAATAAAATTATACAATATTTAAGATAGAAATATTGCTTCGGATAAACTACATTTTCATTGAATCGCCTTTTATAATACTTTATTTTATCATAATTCGTAATGATACCTGCAATTCTCAAGGAATCAAATTCGTTTCACACCAATTTGCAAGTTACTCATAAAATTACCTTTAAAGCGAACAAAATGACAATGGAATAAAATAAATGCAGCTGCTAAACAGAGGGATTTTAAAAATATAATACATTATTAAATTTTTTAAGATAAATACCGTTACATTTAAATATAATTAGCATTTTTAATATAATACAACATCATGAATACTACTATACCTCATCTTTCGTGAAAATGCTTCCAATGAAAAAATAAAATTAAAAATGCTTTTTATTTTCGCTAAAGTTTTTTTTTTTTTTCCATAAAGACTAGTAAGAACAACAAATAAATCTGGAAATTTGATACTTATTTAATGATAATATTTTAAAAGAGGGTAAAATAATATATGTGTGTGTAATCAAAACTGAAAGGCTTAAATAAGAAATTACTGATATGGCAGCACCTAAGAGACTTATTCATTATTCTACTAATTTACTAAGAGTATGTAAGAATAATAAACCACATTTAAAAGCAAGTTCAATTTATAATTAAAGCTGTGGACTTTTGGACTAACGCCAAGTTATTAATAGATATTTTTTTTAATTCTGTAAGTTATATAACATGTATGGATATTGTAAAGTTTTAATTATTACTAAGAAATAGCCTAGATATCTGGATAAAATTTATTTCCCATATTAATAAATCTTTATGTATAAAATGTTATAAATTACAACTATGAGGTGGTTTGTATGATTTCAGGAAGCTGTAGATATAAGTAACCCGATGTGTGGAGAATTTATAAACTTAAGCAGATGGTTTTTACATTGAGAACCTTTGAACGGTCAAGAAATGTTGGAAGAAATGTATAACTCTGGATAGTGACTTAGTAGAGAAGTCTTGAGAAAAGTAAATAAATATATGTTGAAGTTTCAATTGTATATTTTGGAGCAATAATTAAAATTTTGCAATACAACGCGTCAAATCAGTTTATGGCTTCCTGAACAAATCAACATTATCAGCAGTAATTTACTATATTATCTATATAAGAATCAATTAATGTGTAGAAAAAACTTTATCTAGATATCTCGGTTATTTCTTAGAAATATCTACAACGTTATAATAAACTTAATACAATGATTTATTTTAAATGGGGTACCGAAGATATATTTTAGGACTGCTATCAGTCAATCCCTTCTTCGAAATCGGTAGGGGGGAAACGAACATTTATGAACTTACATAATTTTTGAAAATACAGGGAGTTCGAAAACTATTGTCCTACAAAAATACCTGTTATAAATACATTCATCTAATCCACTACTTAAATAATAAATTTTTATACAATTAAATTAATAAATATTTAGGTTATTAATTTACCAAGGAATTTATTAACTTCTAGTTACTTTCTTTAGTATTTTATGCAATATCCATATAACGCACAAGTTCAAAACAAATACTTTCTAGTATTTTAGGTGTTATAGATACAATACTAGCTGGGATATCAGTGGCGTACCCGGGTGGGGGGTACACAGGGACATGTCCACACACCCCTCCCTAAGATTTTTTCTCGAAATTTAAAAATATTTTAAGATAATTTTTTTACTATACTATTATATGGTTGTTTGAAATTTTGAAGTAAAAATTTTTTTTTTTCTCGTCATGCTTGAATTTTTTTTTTCTATCACGAAAATAAAGGATTCGAACTAAGCCGATTCCCGAGAAAAGAATAGATAAATCTTTGCTGTGTCTAAAAGAGTGCCTCTGGGTGAGAGTTTGTTGACGAAGAGAGAATGGGGAGTACATCTCTATAAAAAGTGCAACTCCCGAAAAAAAAAATAATTTTATTATTATGTGGTATCATAAAGATTTTTTATTAAATAATCTTCCTTTTTGTAATTTTTATTACTTGATAAAATTATATCAATACTTGAACAGTTTTGAATAGGAGAAATAAGACTGATATATAGCGTAGTATTATTTACTTTTTACCAAGTGGTAATTCTAAACTGCAAAATTGCTTCTTACGTGGTAATGATGATACGCACCCCTCAAAATCAATTTTTTTGGTACGCCACTGTATGATATACCTTCGAACCTCACTAACATTCGGAACAAAAAGTTTGTACGTAGTATAAAACAGATTCTCACGCGTTTTATTTATTTATTTATTTTTCTTCTATTAACCTTTTGAGTTATTTCATTACGATAATTAATTTCAGAACATTTCTTTGAGAAAGAACTGTGACTTAAATCAGTAATCATTGCTCTACACATACACATATAGGAAATTATGAGATAGAGAGGACGGACATGTTAAAAGGTTCGGAGGAGACAAAAGATCAACGAAATTGATGCGCGCACGATAAGGTGTTAAATAACCATCTGAGAACTAATACATAACTCGGATTCAGTTTATTAGTGTTTATATTCCTGATTAAGATTAAGTTTTGCTGTTTTGAGGTAAGTAGAAAATTCATTTATAGTATTTGAATAAGACACGAGTTAGTGTGAGACTGTGAGTGAATAACTGTTTATTAACGTCGTACTGAGAAGCAACACGATGACTTATGGCAACGGACTTCGTAATTTTGAACTTCGTTCAAGTGTCGAGAACGATACTTGAGTTAGCTCCTCCCTCTTCAAACTTCTATATAAAGCGAAATGGGAGGATTTGGAACCTCGGCCAGATTTAACGTGCTTTAGCCCCGCTACACTGCGTGTCTGTAGTAGCATCAGGACTCGACCCCGCAACTCAACGAAAACAACGTCGGCAGCGAATCCGCAACCATGACCGCTGGACTACCGCGGCTAATCTCTAATTAGCAACCGCTCTGCATTGTTAATAAGATTTTGATTTTCATTATTCTTATATAGAATAAATATATTTTAAAAGTTTGTTTGGCTGATTATTTATTGGATAGTTGATGGCTCAGAGCCTGAGAAGAGCAGTTGGGCCTCACAATATAACGATTAATATAAATCAACAGGAAAAAAACAGTTGAAGATACATCTAGAGAAAAAGCTAGGTAAAAATTATTGACTACCCAGCCAACCTATCTATCACATCCTTAGAAGGACGATTAAAGTTATATATTTCAAGATCGTAAGCAAATATCCACAACTTTAAAATAAAATCACACTTTACGACTCTTGGTTTTGTATAAAAAATATAGTAATTTTTATCCTTTTTTTTCTGAACATTAAAATTAATTCAACAATTTACAGATATCTATGATTGCTACTTTCTAGCAACTTATTTATAAGTTGGAGATACAGTAGATACGTTTTCAATTCCTTCAAAAGGTTTAAATTTTCAAATTTCAGGAAAAAGAAAATCACATATCTTGATTTTATGCTTCTACATGCTTAAAAATATTGATTACCAATTAAGTTCCATGTCAGATTACCAATTAAATTCCGTAAAAAATAACCTTTGGATTAGCATTTTTAAGTTCTACTTGTATCTGATTAAGATTTTGCTCACGTAAGTAGGACTATATATTTCGTAAATCTAACTAAGCCGAATCATAAGGACCCACAAAAATTAAGAATGTATAAATTCTTTTTACTGCGATTTTTTTTTAAAAAAAAAACGGCACATTTAATGGGGGTTTCTAAGTATTTGAAAGCCTTGGGGAATGCTAACTCATGGATACGGGCATGCATATAATCTCTTGCAGAAGAAATAAAAACTTCAAAAGCCCTACACCCCATTTCATAACTGTTTTCCTCTTTCCTCTTTCTTAAAGTAATTAGGCCTGATTTTATTAAAAAATCATTTAATCATTTGAATGATGGCTCTGTGTGAGGCCCTTAAATACCAACACCTGATCAGACTGTATTGCGTGAATACTTCAACCAACCATCAATATCATACTCTCCAGAGTTAACAACAGGTTGTCGTATGTCCCCACCAATTACCGGGCTTCCAATTTAACGAAAAAATGATCATTTACTGAAGGTTTTACAAGAGGTGATGAACCTTCATACAGAAAAACCCCCGTCTGTTTTTATTCCTCCGTGTTATTAAACAATTACAATTAAATGGCCCAACTTTCACTAGCTTCGTCTGAGGTATCTCTGTCTTTTCGACCTATGTTGCCAACTCACCATTACTGCTTAATATAGCAAAATAATTATGAAATCAATTTAATAAAACTGGAGTAATTTGGATGTTCTTTTGGAATGGTAGATTCCGTGAAAGTAGCTAAAGATAACTGACGTACACAATTTTTAGGCGAAAAAGAATCAAAATTTGCTGAGTTTAATCTGTTCTTTTGGTTGTTCCATCGGAGAACTTTTTTTTTTAACTTTCGATGAATTTAACAATTTAAGCGATCTCACAACCAAGAAAGTTTTATTTTCCCAATATATATATATGTGTGTGTGTGTGTGTGCATATTTTTAAACGTGTATGAATTCATAATGAAAATTGTAATTAATAAAAACCAAAATAAAAATTAATAAAATTTAAACTATTAAATTACAAACATTACAAAATTAAATTAAGTTTATTGTAAAAAAATTAAATAAAAACTAATCAAGTTAAAAAAAAAAGATAATTTTTAATTTAAAGCATACGAAGTATTATAATGTAAAAAAAAAACATTAAATTGCTGAAAGTATAATATTGCAATATATTCAAGAATTCATATTATACAAGTAAATAAATAAAAATTAAAAATAAAACAGTTAATTCAAAAATATCAGTGATGTTCAAACATTAAAACCTTACCAATGCAAACAAAACATATATCTTGAGTAAAGAGTTAATAAATTGAATTAAGAAATATAATAATATAATTCTCATAATTTCAAAAAATTTGGGACTGACAATATTGTGTTTATACTAGTATTACAGATCTATTCATAGCAAATTCAATGAATTGCATTATGACATGATGGTATAAATCTAAAATCAAGCTGAAATCACATTTCGAAACAGTAATTCAACCAGAGAGGAAAGAGAATAAAAAAAAAAAGAAAAGAAAAGAATGGAAACAAATTCATTTAAACCAAAGTAAATTAACATAATCTATTAAAGCAAAAACAACGTTCTGACCTCCAATATACAAACCAACAAAATAATAATAACTTAAATTTATTTATCTTATCAATTTTAAAATTATTTTTAAAAAGAGCTTTAAACCAGTACAAACAATTATAAAAAATATTTTTAAAAATTTTATAGTAAAAATTGTAAGCATTCTTAAATGTAATTAAAATTCAAAATCTCGCAATAAGAAATAGATCTCAGAATAAATCTCTACCTGATGGTAAAGTATTTAATCAAAAATTGTTACTTTAAAAATTTAACAAAACCAATATGTATAATTATGAAAAGTATGTTATGGATGAAAACTATTTTTTTAGTTTATAAAGTACATAATTATATATATGCAAAGTATAAATACGTAATTCATAATATATATATATAGTATATGTGTGTGTATCCCTAATTACTTTTCCTTGCTATTCTAATTTTAAAATATCAATTCTCTTTTAACGAATGCGAATTTTTCCATGAGATTCATTTGGAAAGGCTATATTCTTGAAAAAAATATCAATCAAAAGTAAGAAATAGCAAAATTCATTGTTTAAATTAATATTTTTTTATAAACATGCAAAAAATAACAAAGTTATAATGACACGCAAATTATATAAAGTATTCAACTGCAATGCATAAAACTGTAACTATTATATAAATTAACTTAATGGCTCAACGGTAACATATCAGGTTCAATTTTTGAATACCAACTCCAAAGAAACATATTAAATAATAGATTATCTTTTTAATATATATTTCAATTCATTCTATTGAATTCTAAGATGAAACTTAAAAGCTTTTATGTTATCTTCAGGAAAGAATATCACAGCATATTCTGTGTGAGGATAAAATATATTTTCTTCAGAATAAATCTCTCATATTAAAATATATGGGCTCTATTTTTAGAATTATAAAAATTTCATATCATTATATAAGCGAGTTTCCTTAGAAACTGAAAAACTACATGCAATTTTCCAAGGCACATATTCTCAGATGAAAAGATATACTTTTTTGAAATAGAATATAAGAGAGTTTTTGGGAAGAAATTTAAAATTGATAGAAAAGTTTTTACTTAGTTGGGAAAAAAAATTAATAAAACACCCAGAAATTTGTGATTTATAAAAAAAAAATAATAATAACTTCTTTCTAAACATAACTTATATGGGAATTTCAAAAACATAGTCAGGCATCTAAACAAAAAACGACCTTAAATAAACAAAAACTCTGCGTATATTTATAATTATTATTTCACTAGTATTGTACAATAAATATAATCAAATCATAGTGTTTATATTGGAAATATTACAAATTATACAAAAGATAAAGTTTGAACTGATATTTTTTACTTCATCATTAGAATTACTACTAATATTATTATAAGTTGAAAACATCTGTAATTCAGAATTAACAAACAAAGGTATGTTACTAATACATAAAAAACAGAAAAATTTCAAATTATACACAAAGTGAAGATTCGAAAAAAAAAAATTCATCCAATAGAAACGAAACAAGTTTACATTTTAAGAAACCCTATCAATTACACTAAGTAAAAATTTTTCAAAATGTTTTCAAAAACAAATACAACATCCCGGCAGACTTTGTTACAAAACCATTAGAGCCAGACCTGTGTTAACCTTGCATATGAATGACGTGAACATGTTGTAACTGATCATGAGTGTGACACACCTACGAATGTTTAAATACGTCCTATTGGTCATTGTTGTGACATGAGACTGCCTTCTTGCACAGCTGCCAATTTCATGAGACTTTCGCATGTGTTACTGAAGCAGGTTACATGGTAATTTTGTAAAAAATGACAGGGGATGACAAAGCTTTTTTAGGGGTGTGTCATAACCATTACTTGTTGCAGTGCAGAGATACTCTTTTTCCTCCACGCACGAATGAGGTACAGTTAGGTATCTTTTAAGCATTAAAAAAAATCTTACATAAAGTATTTCAATTATTTATTTGAAAAAGAGCAACAGCTACATATATATATATATATATATATATATATATATATATTTGTTTTTAGAAGTTTTAATTTGAATTTTAATTTGTGTGTGTTTGCGTGATTTTGTTTAGCTAAAATCTGTATAATTAACATTAATAATTATTTACATTTCTGTACATGTATTGTTTCTTATTAATTTTTTTCTTATTAAATTTATTTTGGATTTAATTTTCAGATTCTTTTCAATTTCTATTTTTGATTTCTTGACCAATTTGTTAATAATGTTATGTTAATTTGAATAGTTTTGTCAATAATTTTAGAATAACACTAGTTTAACAATCTAAAGCCTGTTACAGGTTTAAATATAAAATTTTACAATTTTCTGCTTTTTCTTCAAAAAAAAAATTTTTTTTTTCAGTTTTTCAATTTAAATATCCTTTTTGATATTCCTTTTTTTTTTTTTTTTAAATTTACTTTCGTTTAAATTCATGTATTGCTTATTATATAAATTGTACATTTCGCTTTTCAACTCGCAAATTTTTATATTTCTTTTGTTGGTTTGGTGCACACACATGTCCTTAATCTTAATCTTCAGTTGTAATGTTGTATTTTTTGAAATAACTTCTTTGTTTCTTTATCTATATATATATTATATATATATATATGGATTTTAAGCAGTAATGTCTTATTCAATTTGATGTAAATTCTAAATTTTACATTCATACAAACACACCACACACACATATATTTATATGAAAAATACTCGTGAATGTTAAAATTTTATGTATTCAGAATACCACAGGAATTGAAGTAAAAAAATTTTTAAAATACAATGATATAATATCTGTAAAAATTTACCCCTAATTTTACTTTTAAAATAATTAAATTCAACAGATTAAAATCTTTTTGACAAATATTGTAAATAAATACGGGTTAGAAATGTGTCACCAGTAAATCTAATTAATTATTTCACGAGTCAAAGAATGAAAATGGATAAGTAATATGAAACTGAAATCAGAGCTGATTAAAAATGTAGTGTATTAAAATTCTGGTAATTTCTTTTTTATTTAATAAAGCATTTAAAACTTTAATTCTTATTATTTGTAAAAATTGCGGCTAAGACATGAGAATTAAATATGACACTGAGGTAATATATAAAAAAAAGTAAGTAATATAAGGATTTATTAATTAAATTTTCAAAGTGCAGAACTTAAAAATCTTAGCTTTCACATTGCGTTATTCGAAACAAGTATATGAAATTAAATAAAGACTATTTTGAGTAATCATTAATTAAAACAGCGACTTATGAAAACAAATTGACTAACTTTTAGAATAATTTTAAAACTTGAATTTATTATATATATATATATATATATGAATTTAGCTCTTGTGAGAAAGGTATTTACTAACAATACAAAGCACACCAAAAACGTACTTTTATTTTCTATTTTTAACAGTCAGTATATATACACATAACACGCATTTCGAAATATCTTCTATGATTATAAACATAAACACGAAAATATATAAGAAAATTTCATCATCCATCATTAAATAAATTGTATAAAATTCTGTTATTTTTGCTATGTTGAAATTAACAATTATTAGTTTTTTTCTCCGAACAAACTGTACAATTGGATATAAATCTCATAAAGATTCATTTTTTTTTTTTTTGGAAATCACTAAATTATCAATAACACTTCTTTGTTTTACTATAAAATGTAAAAAAATATAATATTTATAAAGATATTTTATTTATTTGGTCATCATTTACATCCTTTTAATAAGACATGTATAAGAAGCACTTAATTAAAATAATCTTGAAATTTTAAAGCCTCAATGCTAGTACAATTGTGTTAAGTTGTCAAAGACAATAAATGAAAAGTATCTAAAATTGTCTGTAAAAAAATCAATATGATCCGTTTGTGTTTAAAGATACTTTAACTGTGTGTGGGATTAATAATAGGGAGGCACTTTTTTTCTCGTTAGAATCCATGTGTTTTGTTAAAATTTATTTCCTATTGTTTTTTTTATTAATTGATTGTTTCGTAACGTTATACTTAAAAGTAACACGGGTAATACATAATTTCAAACAACAGCCAAGTGACGAGGATGATACATCTACTCTGGAACTCTCCTCCCCTACTTCCACACTACAAACGTAGATGTTTGAATCAAGAGTCTAATTTCCCCATCACACCCTAAGGACACTTGAAGTTAACGTTCAACACCCCCTATTATGTCCTGTTGTGCGATGGTCTTTGATGGAACCTGATTGATTGTTTATTAACGTAGCACTGAGAAGCAATACGAGGGTTATCGGGGACTGAACTCGCCATTTTGAACTTTTGTCAAGTGACAAGGAAGAAACCCGAGCTGACAACTATATCCCTAGGCATCCATATCATGCCAACCGGAGGACTTGGAGTCCTGACTTATTTAGCGTGCATCAACCCGGGTCTTTAGTGGCATCAGGACTCGAACTCACGATGGAAACAATGCCAGCCGCGAGTTCGCTACTGCGACCTACAACGGTCCTAGTATGCATTAGGAATGAAGTTAACGCACCATTGTCACTAAAGACCCACCATGTAGACGGGACTTGATGCACGTGAAATCTGACGTGGCTCAAAATCCTCCCGTTGGCGTGATGGAGAAGTTTGGAAAGGGGATGCCAACTCCGGTGTTATCTTCGTCATTCGACTGAGGCTTAAAACTATAAGGTGCGTCACGAATAAGCCTCGAGTAGCTTATCAAAGTGCGGCATTAATAAACAGTAACAATCACATAGCACATCATAGGATTATCAAGATCAAACGCACTCCAAAATTTTTAAAAAACCATTCATATATTCGCTGTCCTGAAATAAGCTTCATTTAAATTGTCTCGCTTATTGATTTTTACTTAATACTTGTAGGCTGAGCTTCTCAGGCTCTCTGTAGAGTCATATACTGACGTATAGGCGATCCAAAATTAAGTTTTGAAAAACAATTAAGTGCTACAATTAAAAAAAATATTTTTTTCCCAATGGATATTTATACATATTTAATGTGAGTAGAAATTTTATGAGTAGATTATTTTATAAAATTTCTAGAATATGACTATTGTAGCAAGTTTTTTGAACAAGATATATTATTTTGAACTATAGGTTAGTAGTTAAAGAAACATTAATGTCTAATTGTCTTTTCTAAATTGGGATATTTAATTTGTGCTCCAATTTCGTTGTCGTAATGAGTAATGAGAATTACTCACTATAAACTAGACGGAGTATCAAATTCGCTAAGCAGATTGTGAGTGACAAATTCTCAATGTATGATGTACCTTAAAATTAAGAGAGTTGTCACCAATAGTCTATTGTACAACATTAATAAAATGAAGTTATAAAATACCTTTTACAATTATTCTATAACTTCTGATCTCTAAATTAACTGCTAAAATAGTTTACTTTTAACATTTTTATTAATTTTTAATGAATAATATAGTTAATGAAGTATTTTATAGATTCTCCTTTATATATATCATATATATCTATTTACGGCTACAAAAAGTGCAATGAACGTTCGGATATAAAAGATTATTTTTAAAAATTTTATTGATATTTAATGAATAATAAAGTTAATGAAGTAGATTATAGATCGTCCCATATAACCTTCATAGATATCCAAGACCACGACTGAAATGTCTACAAAATATAAAGTTGTTCAAATAACTTCGAAATTTCCGCTTGTTTTATTCAGATCAATAATTGTATAATACATTTTACATTTTAAAAAAATCACAACTCCAGGTTCAAATACTTGAGAGAGAAGAATTTATACACGTTGCGCGTATAAATTTCAGCTCCATCTAATTCAAAGAATATATCTGTCTACCTACACTTCCATATAAAAAGTCAAACCTATATACGTATATATGCACAAAAGAGAAGTAAAGAACTTCTCCCTCATATTTTAGGTAGCCTTATCGCAAAAATCAGATTTTCTGTAAAGAGTCCCCTATAAAATCGAACTCTCGAGAACAAATTCACTCGGAAATTGTGAATTTCTCCGCGATCAATAGGCGGAAAGAGAGAAAAATGCATCTCCAGGAAATTCGGAGGGTTTTTCTCCCTCTCTCTCATATAAAAACACTTTCAAACCCGATATATGATGGACCTCATCTTGCCAAATCTCATATCAATCTCTGAGCCCTCAGATATATTGCGGAGAGGGTTCACGCTGAGTCTAATATTTTAGTTCCAGTATTCCAGTTTCTAAAAAAAAAATAATAAAAAAATCTGAGAGGAGGGAGTTCATATTTTGGGAGTATGCTTCTTTTTTTTTTTAAAGTTTCTGGTCTTTTTCCCCCCTCTCTTTCTCTTGGATATCTTTGGAATGAATGGAGTGTGACTGAATTTGATTTTTTTTTTAGTTATTAGGGTAACTAAATAAAGAATGATAATGTAGGCGTTTTCGAGATAAATAATTAAGTACTAGAGAGATTTGACTTTTCGTTCGTACTTTTTTAAATAAATGTAAATAAAAAATTCTTTTTCATCAAACTTTTATTTAAAGATGAACTAAAAAGTGGAAAGAATATTTTTTAAATGTAAAATTATATTTAATTTTTAAAATCCTGATGCTCTTATCTACAAAAATCTGAGTAATTACTGATAAATTAGGTACCACATAGCTACTTACTAATATATGAGTTTAAAAGAACTATTAACGTCTCAAGTTCTTATAAATTACATATTTAAAAAAAATTATATTTATAATTTTTAGTCTATTTTTAAA
Source organism: Nephila pilipes (assembly GCA_019974015.1). Taxonomy (NCBI): domain Eukaryota; kingdom Metazoa; phylum Arthropoda; class Arachnida; order Araneae; family Nephilidae; genus Nephila; species Nephila pilipes. The sequence goes on from BMAW01121985.1 coordinate 465,109, forward strand.
TAAAAACTGGAACTTTAAAAATGTGAGCCACACGCGTGTGCAAAATTTTAACTAAATTAGGTGTTGTTAAGTGCAATGCTTGGGCCTCCAGACCCCTACTCACTACTACTCACTGCTTTAACATACATAGTATTTTTTGTCATGAAGTTGTACTTGAGTGGAAATTTTTGTCTAAATAGGAAAATAGGAAGTGGGTTAAGAATTTGAGTATAGATTTTGAACCGGAAAGATATATTTTTTGCATTCGTATGAACATACCAAATTACATAAAATCTAGTAAAAAGATTAAATATGGTAATTTTTTTTTTTTTTTTTTTTGAATAGAGTGTAAACGAATTTGCTTTTTTGTTATTAGAGAAGGTAACCGAAATAAAGAATGATTACGTGTTGACTTTTTTCCAAGACAGATTGTTAAGAACCAGAACAATCTGATTCTTCATTTATACATTTTTTAAAATTAAATACTGAATAGAAATATCTAATACTTTTTGTGTGAACAGACTTTTGTCTATATGTTTCTTGTATTCTAAATATTAGCATATCTACAATAAGATGACTCGGTATAAAGAAATGTTATTAAATAATTAAGAGAACATGTGACTTGAAAATTTGAAAATAACGCATTAAATGTATTACAAACTGTTTATTCTTAAAGTAAATTTTTTAAACTGATAAAAAAATATTCTTTTTTTTATTATTATGTACGCGTTTTTGGATCTCACAGAGAATTAAAGTAAAATTTTGATAGCTGCTTTTTAAAGAATATGTTGTAAAAGGAAAAAAAAATGCCACCCACACTTGCTCGTAAGATAACACAAAATGTTTTGAGTCTAGAAGAAATTCTATTTAATATCTAAATAAGCATTGAAAACAATTGCATATTTTGCTCTTATATTAAAAGATTTCTATTTTTATGGGAATTTGAATAGTGAATATTCATGAAACTTTAAGAAAAAGAAATGCATTTTAGTTATAAAATTATTATTTATACAGCCAAACATATCATTTTAAATGTAATTTTGAAATTTAAAATGCATTTATTATCCTCATCAATTTATTATAAAGTATTTTCTTAAGTATTAAAATTACCTTGCACGAGCGCGCACGCGGCATAATATCAAACGATAAATACACTGTGGAAAGACCTTACAGTTAACATTTTCATTTTTGATAAATAGTTTGTGCTCTGCTTTTTTTTTTTCCTTCAAAACAATAAGAGTGATATAATTTCCAGAATAAATTTATAAGTTTTGCGTATTAAAATATTAAAAAAAACTTATATTTTAACGCTTATGTTTTTAAAATCAATTTTGTAGATCAAACTGTCCTACATCCTTTTTAAACTGAAAATTAAGATATAAGATAAATTGTGAAAGAATAGGACCAAAACTAGAAATTCTTTTTCAGATCGATAAATATTCTAACTGTAATTATCATCAACTATAATTGCAGCATATTTTGATGCATCACTAATTTTATTTTAAATAAATAAATGTTTTCCAATCTATGATAAATTTATATTTCATTCCCTGTGATTCCATATCCAAGCAGGTTTTCAATTTTATCTGTTAAAAGAATAAAGTTCATATTTATTAAATGCATTTAAAATTTTAAAGAACGCAATGATAAGCTAATATATATATATATATATATATATATGCATGTATATATCTATCTATATATATATTTGTGTGTGTGTGCGTGCGTGTGTGTGTGTTATAATATCACTTTGATGCACATATAAACAATGAGAAATCTTTCTATCTGAAAAGGAATTCCAACTTGGGTAGCTTTTATGTTAGGCTTTTTCAAATTAGGTAATGACCATCTGGAAAGGATACGAAATAAAAATAATGCAAGATTGTTACAAGTAAATCTAGGCTGAAAGCTTTGATTCTATTTTATTATTTTATTTCATTGATGTAAGATATTCTTAAAAACTGTTTAAAGCTCATTTTATTGGATGCATAATATTTCGTTACTCAGCATAATATGTAATGAGTTTGTTCTCACGATCATGAAACAAGAAGTTTTAATTTGAGATTGTCCCTTTTGGAAACTTTGATTCTACACATGAAAACCCCGTTGAAAGTCATTGAAGGGACACATTCAGAAGTGTGAATTGTAATTTCAGGATAAAAAGGAACTCTCTCCCTCTTTGTGGTTGCCCTCCATCCCTCCTGGCGAAACACTTAAGTAAAAAGTTCGCTAAGAATTTAGAACATCAACACACGATATTAGACATTCCCACACGGACACATAAACACAGATATATCGCACTCGTGAATCACACAAAACGCCAACAATCATTTACACTAATTTACTTCAACAATTGGGACACGATTATAAACCTCCTCCAGGTATGTTAATTAAATTATGTGAACCTCAATCCTGTTAGTTTCAATAAATTTAATAAAGCACCAAATGACTTCATTTGAGTCATTGATCTTAATTCTCTGTTTCTCTTCTATGATCGGAACCTTTTCTCTCTACTATGCGATCACTTCTAAATTAATTATGTGTAAAAATTAATAATGTTAAAAAATCTCGAAAACATTAAATTTAAATAATTATCCACTTCAGAGAAGAGGTTCTGCGTCATTATCGAATATTTAATTTCTTGCATTTATTAAAGTACTTTATGTACATTCATTTCTCGCCTTATTAAGAAAATCAACTGATAGGTACTTTTTCATAAGATCAATAATTTTTCACCAAAAATAATGGCTGATTAACAGTCAGGAAAGGAATAATGAAAGAATGCTAAGTATTGCAAAAAGAAAGGGATTTTTAAAAAGTAGTGTGTTTTTTTATATATATATATATATAGCTGTTGCTCTTTTTCGAATAAACAACTGAAATACATTATATAAATATCTTATCTTCGAAACAATTTACGTATACAAATAATTGTAGCCAAACTTTTACTTCTTTTCAACCGGAATGGAGTAATTTAGCTCGGAATGAATATTTAAAAGTTAAAAAGCATTAAAAAAACTTCGTATCTTTTATATCTTCTTTTCGAAGATTTTTTAATTACTAGTTGTTTAAAATCAACTATTTTTGAAAAAAAGTAATTCTCTCTTTTCAAAAGCTATCAAACTGCATATCGCTGCATTTCCAGTATTTATTTTGAAGGAATGGTCAAAACTGTATGAAAATGTAATGGGGGGAAAAAAACCAATAAAATAAGAACTACAGGAAAGATTTTTAAAAAATTAAATTTACTTTTAATTAAAGGTTTCCATGATAAATACAAATGTATAAGTTCAAAAACTCGGTTTCATCAATACTCAATTAAATTACTGAAGTAACTTCTTATACAGCATTTTTTTATTATTTTTATTCGTAATTTCCTGAAAATGACAATATTCCCTTTTAATTCATTGTTTTATCTTTATTTGCATCACTGACGTATTTATACAGAACGTTTCGAAATTCATTGGCAAAAATTTAAGTAGTGATAGGAAACATCCAAACGAGCAATTTTCACCATTTTATGCACAAGCGTAGAGCAAGAGGTGAACGTTAGACGACGCTGTAATGGACAGCATATAGCGCGAGTTTTCTTTCACGTCGTCATTTCTACCATGGACTTCAGGAGGCATGGTGACGTACAGTGGCAGGAAACGGCAATAGTCTAAAAAATTCTTGAAGCCTGTTCGTGGTTTCTTTATTCGTATGACATACAGGGGGTTTCGAAACACATAGGGAAATATTTAAGGGGTGATAGAAAACATCTAAGTAAGCAAGTTGCACCCTTCTTGATTACTGTACGTCGCCATGCCTGCTGAAATCCACAGTACAAATGATGATGTGTAAGAAAACTCGCGCTTTAAACTTCTCATTACAGCGATGTCTAACGGTTCACCGCTTGCTCTCCGCCTGTGCATTGAATGGTGAAAATTGCTTGCTTAGATGCTTTCTATCACCTCTTAAATTTTTGCCTTTGAATTTTGAAACACCTTGTATTTCTGTACGTCAGAAGCGAATTAAGCTTTATATAAATCCTCTTTTTGATTTATAAAATATGCACAAATATAATGTTTAAATATGTATAATATTAATGTTGATATTTTATCCGAGCATTTTGATACATTTCACTGTTTTCTCTCCTATTTAAAAATTTGAATAAAAGATATTTTACGTCATTCATTTCATACAAAAATCGTGTGAATGTAAATATGTCGCAAAATAAATTTGCTAAAAACAGAAAATGTAAGCTTTGTCTAAATATTAAAAACAAATATTAAAATATAATAAATAAAAATATCAATACTTTAGGAAAAAAAACACGAAAAAAGAAGGTATATTTCAAACATAATAATAATTCATCGTAATTACGTAGCTGCTTTGACATTTAAAGCATTTCAAAAAATTTTAAGACATTGAAATCTCCAGAGTATTTACGCTCAATTTTAAGCTGAAAAATTATTCTGAATATTAATGAGAAAGACAATTATATAAAATACATCTTTTTTTATTAATGAAAATCGAGCTTTTTATCATGAATAACACCAATCGTCTTTGCTCAGTGTATAAGTACGCGAAGTAAGTACACAAAGGCCAGAGCAATATCCGACATCAAATATTTGCACAGTCTTCCATATATTTCATTGTTATAATTTTATAAAGTTTTAAAGAGCTGTTAAGCCAAAGTAAATAAATACATTAATTAAAGAAGTTACAACACAACTCGAGTAATTGCTGTTATTTTGTTGCGACCACAAGATGTTATTAGAATTTTTTTTTTTTTTGAATTTATAGTCTTTTATTTTAACTTCGACCTATTATGATTTGGCTTTTATGATAAATTATTTTTACACATTTAACAAGCATCGTGACTTTAGATCACAACAAAAGTACACATAAATATATGCTATAAAGCAATTAAAAGTATGGATAAAATTGCTTCTGGGATTAAAGATTCTTTTATGGTTCTTAATGGTTTAAAATAAGATTTATGTGCCGGGATATTTCCTATCGTATTTCTTAAGAAAGCGAAATTTTATTATTTCTTAAGATTATAACTTCTTTCAAGACTTTAGTTTGCTTTGTCTTAAAGCAAAATATCTCGAAGTATTCAGAAAAAAAGGATAAATAATCTTTAAAACACAAAGCTCATTATTTAAAACGAATTTTTTTTCCTTAATTTTTCTGTTATTCAAACATTATTTATTTTATTTTCTGTCTCTTCTTGCAGTTAACTTCATAATTTTAACTTCTCTGAGTGGCTACAATGTTGCTGCTCTAAATAGCTGTAAGGTTCTCAATTTATTTTAAATTTATTTCAATCAACTAATTAACTAACGTAGAATTAGATAAGAATGAAATTTTAAAGAGTTTTATAACATTTTTAATGATGTTTTTGACTATAACATAATGGGAAAATATTTTTAAGAAATGCTTTTATTTATAAAATGCTTTCAAATTATATTTCAATTATAAAGATTTTTATTGATATTTTCCTCTCTCTTTCTCTCATTATTTTTAATTTCCCTTAATTTTTGTATCTTTTTGAAAATCTTATAATGTATCCGATTTGAAAAATATGGGGAATTCACCTTCAGATTTGCTAACGTACTGTTTAAAATCTGAGATATCAGAATTACAAAAATATATTAAGAAGCTATTTGAAACTTTAAATCATGCAGTGTCGCTTATTACTCAAACTATATTTTATCAAATTTTTAAATTCACAGATAATTCACAAAATTATAACTTGTTATCTGGAGCTATTAGACATATTGCATGGTAGTTTTACAATAGCAATTAAATACGAATAATAAATTTGTCGCTCATAAAACAATGTGATGTGAATGTTTATTAACGTTGCACTGTGTGATAAGCTACGTGGGCAATTGATGACGGACCCTGTGATTTTGAACCTCGGTTAAGTGAACAGAATGACACCTGAGGTGGAACTCCCTCTTTTCAAACTTCCCCACCACACCACGGGAGGACTCGCAGCCTTGTCGAGATTATCTGCGAGCTACATGGTGAATCTTTAGTGGCTCAGCCACGACTCGACAGAAACAACACCGGCTGCGAATAAGAGACCATGATTACCAGGCTACCGCTGCCACTCGTCATTTACAAAATGTTAAAACTAAATGATAAACTCTGCTCATATTCTAAAGAAAAAGGTGTATGATCTTTAATTTTTTTTTAGTTTACCAACAGAAAATTTTAAAGGGACCCTGTAAGAATGACCAAAGTATGGGGAGGGGGTGGGAATTACTATCGTATGATCTTAAATAATCGTATGATTTTAAAACAAATCCTCAACATTTCGCAGCTCTAGCTACATTATTTACCTAGTCATTAAAAAAAATTTAACAGAGAGTGACATCAATAAATTAATCTTCAAAACTGAAAAAGCTGATTTTTTTCTGAGCTTTTTATTTTTCCTGATGGTCATGTATATAAGATGCTCAGGCGTTTTTATAATCGATATAAAATATTGAAAATTCTGATTGATTTATATAATAGGTTTGATAATTCTGTGCATGAAATAAGAATTTCAAAAATCCACGAAATTAGATGTATAGCTATTTTTTACTGTATTCACTCTTAAAAATTATAAATAAAGCTAAATTACTTTCCAGCCTTTTTTATGTCAAATTCTTGAAAGATGAATCATGTCTTGAAAATACCTTTTACCTGAAACATTTCATATAAATTATTTTATTCGACAAATATTTTTTTTTTCAAAGGAAATTTTAAATAAGTGATTACTCACATACTACAATCATAATTCTCGTAATTTTTGCTTGATGCTTAGTATTTTCTGATTTCAGTTTTCCAACATTTTTTTTAAAATTAATAACTCATAAATATTCCTTACGTATTTAAATTCAAAATGCAGTGATAATTCAGTCATATAGTGCTCTGAATTAATTATCAATGAAAATGATTTCATTGGAATTTATTTCAAAACACAAAAATATTAAGAAAATTTATTAATTTTTTCAAAAACTTTCTCCAAACAATACTTATAAAATTATTATTATTAATTAATTAAATTTTGATTTAAAACATTAATAGTCTTCATGGTTTTCCTTTTTACCATACACTTTGGTAACAAATAACTATCATCTGAAAATCCCGCGGTTTTCACCACATGAAATGTGAAGTTCAGAAAAGAGAGTGCGCTACAGAAATAAAGGTGGGTCCGTAATAAATAAGACAGACGGTATTTAAGATTTGGGTGGCCCAAGTCTAGCCCCCAATCACGAATTGGGGGGAGGGGGTCTCAAAGCCTTCAATTATTATTATGAAGCTGGCGCTTGTATGGGAAAGCTTGGTGGGGGTAGGAAGGTATTACTTGTCGTAGACGCTTATAATTACGATTTTTGGTAGATGTCTTCATAATATCGTGACGTCACGTGCTGGCTGCAAGCATGGAGTCGGCACGATTGCCGCAATTGGCGTCGTATCGCCTTGTTTAAGATGCCAAGTGAAAGGCGCTGAAAAGTTTTTTAAAACAAAGCATACCTAGTACAATATGATTAATTGTTCATATTAGAATTTCGATAAAATTTACTGTTGTACAAATACATGCTTTTGGCGAAGATAGTATGAATGTATTTCAATTGCAGTGAAATAGTGATAAAGAAATCTGTAATAACGTTGACCAATTGATCATATTTATAAAGAAATACGTCAATGAATAGCAAAAAAAAAAAAAAAAGAAAGAAAGAAAGAAAGAAAGAAAAAATATGTCGTTCTCCTAATCCATTCGTCATATTTATAAAGAAATACTTTAAAAATAAATTTTAAAATTTGCAATTTCTCTAACGCAGTGGTTCTCAGCATGAGCGAATATTGCAAAAGTTTTCATAATTGATTTTCATTAATAAATTTGTTCAATAAAACATTTAGTTGAGAGATTCATCATATGTCAATTACAATTTTTTTTCTGTTGGTATCCGTGTTTTATTTATTTTTTATTTTTTACTAGTTATTACCTCCACTTTAGTTATGCTTTCACTATGGGTAGGAAACCATGAAAAAGAATTGTTTCAAAAAATGATACCACGAATCAAAAAGTGCATACATTCAGCAGCTGCAAAAGGTGAAAGACAAACCCCATGAAAAGTGTCTCTCACTCGTCATTCACAAAAACGTCATTCCTTTTGTGCCTCACGAAAAATAAATCTTGATCCTTGATGATCCATTTTACCGCTCTCACCTTACTGCCGGGACCTTGCCCCAATAGACTATCAACTTTTCAGTGCCTCATAAAATTCTTTTAATTGAGAAGGTATTCAATTTTTTAGAAAAATTTATTTGTGAGAAAGTATTCAAGAGCAAGACAGGCAAGTTGTCGATAATTTCTTCCAGTTCAAACAACCACATTTTAAAAGGAAGAAAATCATAAGCTACTCGAAAAAAAAAAGACGAAAGAAAGTTGTATATTTTAGTAGTGAATGCTTAATAAATGAATAAAATTTTGTTATATTTAAGGAAAGTAAAATAGATATCTGATAAAAAAAAACGGAAGTTATATATATATTATTCTACCTGATATAACAATGCTGATATATATATATATATATATATATATATACTAGTCATGCGCAGATTCTTTCAGAAGTTGAAAATAAGTATTACTTATTATTCATGCTCCATTATAAATTGTCATTAAGTGTATGTAACAAGATTTTATTACTTTTGTGCTTCAATATTGTTTCAACTAAGCACATATTTAGCAATTAATACATTGGCGTCATCTTGACTTCCAATTTTTAGTAATAAACGTATAATTATGATGCAATTCCTTTACTAAATAATTAGATAGCATATCATATGTCCGTTTCACTTCATACCTTATAAATTTTGTACCATATAAAATCAGTTTTACTTCGGTTTAATCCCACCGTATGAAACTTCATCCCAAAAAAATATTATAAAGAAGTATTCGGAATCAATTTAGGCATAAAATATGGCTTTTAACTAATAAACTATTTATTTATTTAAGTATTTATTTTTATCATATAAGTAATTGTATTAAAATACTTGACAAATACTATGCTTAATATATTAAATTATTTTCTTTAGAGGAAACATTCATGGGCTTCGAGTTAGCATGTTTTAATTCATTACTCCAGTAATTAGTGATTTAAAATTTATAAATGAGTTGTTCTTAATTCAAGAGTTAATTAAAATCTCAATGACATAAGGGTTAAAAATAAATGCGCTTTAATCTATGATTTTGCATTTACGACGAGCGCGAGATGGTTCGTAGTAAAGCTGTTGAGAAAGTTTTGGTAAATTATTTACTATCGCCAAAAATCGCCAAAGTCGAACAACCTCGCCATGATGTTGCAAAACTACTATAATAGAAGTCTTTCATACATTTTTTTTTTCTTTTAAAAAATCGGCAAAGAGCGCAAATCGCGGAGGATGTGGCTAGAAAGAGGAGGGGAGGGAAGCAAACGTACACCGAACGATTCGGGAAAAAAAAAAAAAAAACACTTTCACAAACAACAACAACAAAAAGTCTGGACACTTTTAACAGATGAGCCAAATGCGTGACCAAAAAGTAATAGAAGAAAGTAACAATAATAATAAGACAAGCTGTACCCGACCAATTAGAAACCAAGATTCAACCTCTCGCTCCTCCCAGTCACTTTCAAAGTCTGCATCATTAAAGAAGAGGAACTGGTTATATTTTATGCCGCCTCAGATTTATTATTTTTTTATGATCTTTCGTGAGAAGGAGAATCGTAGACAATTTCACCTGCTATGCTTGGCGAGACAGACCTCCCCTGTCAATCCAAAGTCAGTCCTCCACACTGCTTGCTTTTTTTTTCTTTTTTACATCTACATGCGTGTGGGTAATGATACTTTATGTATATATCCAATCACTAACCTCAACAATCGTGAACTTTTAAAAGATGTCGCTTTGAATGGCTGCTGCCGTTTTCTTTAAAGATGTTATTAAGTAATTAATTCGAATGAGAGGTACCTGAAGAGCACGGTTTTCAGAGGATATCTTGAAGTAACTTTGTTGGAAGACATGGACTTCGTATCTTTCTCTACTTTTTTTTTTCGCTTCCACAAGTTGTTGTGTTGATCCGATATACATGCCAGCGAATAACTCTGTTCTATGTGCAGCTGGCTGTTAACAGAATGTAAAACAGGTGTGTGTGTTTAAAATGAAGACGATTCAATTAGTGCTTGTTAGAGGACAAAAGAACGCCTGTTCCGTTAAGTGGTTGACCTTGTGGCCACATTGGAAAAGAAAAGAGAAGAAAATACTTCCTGTAAAATATATAGAAATAGCTCTTTTGGGGAGGTATAAAGTATCATAAAAAACAATAATTATATAAAAATGTTTTAATAATTGATACAAAAACGAAACATTGTTATTCGAAACTCAAAAACACGCAATATACGAAAATTCTGACATTGCATATTCCATTGTTTTTGTATTTGAGTGCATACATATGGGAATATATTAGTGATTTAAGAAGGTTATCGGAGCACATATTTTTATAAACGAATAATTGATATTTGATTCTTTTAGTTATTAGTTGCAAACAATTAGTTAAAATATTCTCTTGTGTTAGTATTCCTATGGAAAAAATAGTATAAATGGAATTTTTTAATAGTTACTTTTAACATTTTACAGTTTTTTTTATAAAAAGAAATATATAAGGTAATTTGTTCATTTCAGTCATTATTATTAAGTTTTAATTATTGACGTAAGAAAAAAATATTAAATGAAAAATATGTTATTAGTTATAATAAATGGACAATTTAGTCATATTCGGGAAATAGGTGGCAACTTTGCAGATATTCGTCATAATTTGAAAATTTCTTCGATAATGATTTTGATAATATATTCTTAAAAATCATTTTGAGTCATCAATAGAATAAAGTCAAAATTGTTGAAAAATGGAATACAATTAATACTTAAGTTTTCCTATTTCAATTTTTATGAATTCTATGCAAAATACACAGATGGCAAGAGCAACTCTCAAATTACAATTAATTAAATTTTTATTGAATTAGTAAGCATGATGAATTTATTGCTATATTTAAAACATTTGAAATTGTTGAAATTTCTTCGAAGTAAGGAATTCTCATTTAATTCACTCAAATTAATTCATAGATTTAATTAAAAATTATTAAACTTTTGCTTCATATTAAAAGTTTTTAGAAAGAATATTTCTAAAAAGCAAATCAGTGTTAAACAAAAATTTTCTGATTTTAAAAATAATTTAAAATTTATTTTCAAAAAGAGTAATGCAAATCAAGTAAGGAATCAATTAACACAGATTTATATAATAATTGAAATCAGTAATTCATTTTTTGTATGCTTCGCTTTCAACTAAAATATTTTTATTAGAAAGTTGCCAAGAAATGTGTCGTGTTTAATAAAATTATAATGTGATTCTAAAAATTAATTAAAACTTGTATTTTTTTTTTTAAAAAAGATTTCGAACATTTCGACTTAACAGAACTGAATAAAACTATTTAAATATTATATATCAAAGTAAGATTTTTTTTGTCTTATTTAGGAAAAAGATTTCTTTAGAAAAACTTGCTTCTATGAAATTGGGGGGAGGGGGGTATAATAATGACTAGTAGGAATATTTTCTTATTTTTTCTCCTTAAAACGCATAGATGGATTTTGAAAAACAAAATAATTCATGCTTCATTTTCTATATTGCTTTCGAAGTAATAATTTTTTTTGTTATAAAAATAAATCCATACAGTGAAATTTAATATTCAAATATTTATTTCAAAAAATATTTTGATAAATGAAATAAATTAGTGTTTAAATTAACTTAAAAAAATGTAAGATTTTTTTTCTTCTAAAATAATACGGTTTAAAATATTTGTAATATATATATATTTATCTTTGACTGTAATCAATAAATATAAATATCTTTTATAATTTCAAACAAGTTATCAACTAGTTAACATGAAAATGAAACTTTTGCAGAAATAATAAAAAAATGACATTAATAAATTCAAATGAATCACTAGAAAATACGAGTAAAAAATATTTTATGTTATAATGTAAGTTTCGAACATATATAAAAAGAACTATTTGTCATACGTTTAATGTCATATGAACAATAGAAAATAATTCATATATTGTCAGGTTTTAATAAAATTTCTGATTTGAGAGAAATACTGATGAATAAATTACCTAAGAAATATATTCCTCAATAAGAATTTTGTTAAAGTTTTAAATTTTTAAAAAATAATTTTGTGAAAAAAAATCTTGATTAGATAACTAACCCTTCTTTTTACTGCTAACAAATTCATGGAAATTTCATTTATCGAATATTAATTAAAAAAAAGAGACCATTATATAATATTTAGACAACATTTATGGTAATAGAAATCTTAAATAAATCATTTAACACTTTTTTTTTTTTGTTTTTTGTCGAGTTTCCTCTTTTAGCTTTTATCGAAAAAATTCAAAATTTTACTAAATAAGCAGATGATTTTTTTTTCTCTCATACTACAGCGAGAAACATTTCCAGAAAAAGATATTTAAATATATAATGAACAAACGATATTTTTTTAATGCAGTTAAAGAGCAATTATAAAACTTTTTCATCCTCCGAGAAAAACTAATTTGGTTTTAAGGATACTTATATATTCTTATTATGGTAATGGAATTACATTTACTCTCACATTACAAGTAAAATGCATAAAATTATTTTTAAAAAAATCAGAAAATGCTTTGTAGATGGAGAGTAATAGTTTATTGTAATTGTTCCTTGCATTCAGTTCTGAAAATTAATAAATTACTTTCAAAAAATTACTTCTATTATAAATCTGGCCATCAGTCCTAAAAAGTAACTAAACTCGACTGATTAAAAGCCACTGTATATAATATTCAGACAACATCTACGGGTAATGGGAAATTTAAATGAAATATTTAAAATACTCTTTTGATTCATAGTCAAATTTCATCTTTCAATTTTCGAAGAAAAAATTGAAAATTTTACAGAATGAGCAGATGTTTTTCTTCTCATATTACAATATAGATCATTTCAAAACAAAAATTATGAAATCAGTAACAACCAAACGATATTTAAATGAAGTCAAAGAACAGTTTAAAGTATTTTTTCTTCCTGCTTGAAAAGCTAGTTTTATTTTAAAGATATATTTATGTAATGGTTATAAAATTATGTTGATGTTTTCAATTAAAGGCATAAATTAAAAACAGAAAATAAACTATCAAATATAGTTGAAGTGTATTAATTTATTGTAGCTGTTTCGCGCATCCAGTACTGAAAATTAATAAACAATTTTTCAAAAAAAAATTACTTTTCATTTCTAAAAAAAAATATTTAAGCCCAAAATTTTCATAACAAAATAATGTAGTAAGACAATATCAATATATATATATATATATTAAATAAAAGTTCGTCGCAAATATGTCATTTATTTATTCTAATTTTATTTTTGAGAAATAAGTTAATAAGGTACAATTTATTAGTGAGGTCTTTTCTATATATTAAAATAATTGGAGGTATTTAATTGAATTAAAATTTGGTAAAAGATTGCTGAAGAGTGTTTTCATTTCGTCCCATTTTGGAATAGAAAGTTTCCTTGTCATTAAAATTCCATTAATTTAATATAAATTTTTTTAAAAAAAATATACATATTTTGCAGACTTATATGATAACCTTAATTCTTTTTAATATTGTTGCAAAAATTACCAGTGATTAATTACGAAAATATTTGGCTATGTCTTGATATTTATATCGAGAGTCAGTTACACGTTCTTAAAAATAGCTTTAACTTTTGTCGCCATTAAACTCAAATAAGTTGAAATCCCTTTTTTGAAAAAAAAAAAGTGGAATGAAAAAAGAAAATGTTCCACAGAAAACGTTAGATCGAGACTGCCTAATATTTCGATCCCGTCCAACGAAAGAAAGAAAGCTACCAGCACAAGTGATTTAATTTCCCTTCCTTTCGATTTTTCAGGAAAAGACATAAAAAAAAAAAAAAAAAGAACGTCCTTTTATATCATCTTGCCTGGACATTTTTTCACCACTGCTTTCGTTTCTTAATCGCTTTCATACGTTGAGTCTCCTAGAAAGAAGGAAAGAAAGTAAAAGAGAGAGATAGAAAAATAAAAGTGTAGTCTTTCTCTATTATTTTCCCTTTTCTTTTCCTTGCTCGTATTTCTAGGAGGAGTCAGGTTAAAAAAATGAAGATACTTTAGCTTCTCTTTTCTCCTCCACGCACACAAACGACTTTCCCCCCAAGAGACCAATTTTACAGAAGTATTCGTATACGTTACGAATTTGTTCGGTTTTCTAAACTCGGAATAAGTTCTTTACGATTATGGGTTTCAAAAACAGCGGAAAAATGTACAGCATTGCCATTATTTCGTAAGAGTTTTTCATCCAGTGCTTTTAAGTATTGGTATTTATTTTTTTTTTAACCCTAGATATCACTAAACCTAAGTCAGTGTTACTCAGTAACTAATAATTCGACTCGTGAAATATGAATTAAAAACAAGTATAATTTTATGTTTCCTTTACCTCTATTTCAGATAAATTCGATAACTTCAGAGAAGCATTAAAGTATTTCAATTATATGAAAATTAGAAAAGTTGTAAAAATTATAGTTTGTCCTTTCCGCATATGTTACTCGGTAAATAACCTTAGTGTGTGTGCAGTTGTTGCATACGTACTTCATCATTCTTCTTGGATGGAAGAAAGAAAAAAAAAAGTCTGCACATATTCGTCACGTTTGTCTTCCGTGGCTTTTCAATGTTTAAAATATCTTCAATATTTATTTTGACAGAACATCGCAAGCTTTGTGACGTTGGACTATTCACAATTCTTCTTCACTAAACAAGGAGAATTTTTGGTAGCTTTAATTGCGTACAATTACAGTTTCTTCCCAACCAAAATGAATTGTTATGAAGCAAATAAGATGAAGACAGAAGTGAAGTGAAATGAATTAGAGACAATAATATATAAATGAAATAGATTGAAAGGAGAATGAAGGGAGATAGAGAATAACGACTTGCTGATTGGAATTTATAATTTGGACTGAAGCACCTTAATTAGTTTTGTGGACTGAAGGGAATTCTAATTGAAGTATTAAGAAAAGAATCGGCTGTTTATATGAAGTGATTGAATTCGAACGAGTGAGTTGGTAAACTAAGATTTCATATTTAAATCATAATTTAGAATTGTTGAATTAATTGAGAATCGAGAGAGAGAGCGCCTTATCTATTCTGCATTGATAAATAAAGTATTTTATCTTGCTCTTGCGTATCTTCAATTGGTGTTTGGTGGTTTTTGACTAATATATTAGATTGAGATAGGGAACAAGAGTTGAACAATGAGGAGCGAGAGTTACAATATCCTAAAAATGGCATCACCAAAACTTTATTACCCGATGAGACCATCTTCGCCTTCTTTGGAGCAGAATCTATATCTTTAATGGGTGACTCGATGACAATGGATGACCCATTGTTTTGATTGCACCTTGATTTCCAATTTTCGAGAAGAATCTAATGTCATAGATGATGAGAAGTAGTCAGATTTTGATTGGGCAGCCATTTGATTTTGTATTTGGTTTAATTTTAACCTATTAATCAATAACCTATAAATTAAAATTAACCTATAAATCAATGTAACATTTGCATTGAAGCCATTTAACAGTGGGGCACACAATAATTACACTAAGAAAATATGCCTCAACTATATCATTTATCTTTTTATCGATATCATCAGTAATTGTATGATCTTTTGGCTCAATTGCATTTTAAATACAACAACGCCAACTATTTATTCCACACGGCAATTTTTTTGGTTCATTTTGTCTTTGTTTCGATGGAGGTGGTTTCGAGGATCGAATAAGTGTCCTAACGATCATCAAGTAACTGTTCTACTGATAACACGACCATTTTCCGACAAGCCCCATAATTTATTTCGTAATATGGTGCTTAAAATTTTTTAAAAGATAGTACTTAAATATGGTACTTGAAAGTATGGTACTTAAAAAAATTAGATAAACTGAAATAATATTCAGTTGGTTTTAATATTGTTGATAAAAAATGCTAACATTGACAAACGTAAAATGCACCAAAAAAGAATCTATTCAGAAGTAAACTTTGGAATAAAAATATTCATATAATATCTCTTTTTCCTAAGAAACTTTTTTCCCCTTCAGCATTCAGGGGGGAAGGAGCAAGTAATTATCTCCCCACCTTATCAAAATCTTAGCAGCAAAACATCTATTTCTCTGGCAAAATAGCTAAGCCCTCTGTAGCTTTTTCAGTTTTACTCGGCCATATTGCATTATTCGGAGTGGAAATCTGAATTTAATTACACACTTTCTTGCAAAACTTTATGCGAGTAATAACTCTGCTTCCTGTTGGTTTTCACGAGATAAAAAAAAAGAGAGAAAAAGATAAAAGAATAAAAATAATTCTCATTCTCTAGAAACTTCTCAAATTCTTCAGCAAAAAGGTTCGCTGTTTATATGAAGGCGTTTTAGACGTAGAATGTGTGTATGATAATGCAACTGCAACTGTTATTTCTGAATTTTTAGCTTTTCTTGGACTATTGTTAGTTTCAATCTTTTCTGTCCGCATTATAATCTGAGGGAATAAAGAACTACCCGGAGTTTATGTCATAAGTGAAGTAAGTCTGCAAAATATTTTGCTGTAGTGATAAACTATTTTTTGGATTATTGTACAGAAGTATTTTTTTAAATAAAAATAATAATTCATTTGAAGCTTTAATTTTCCTGATAAATGATTTCTCCTATTTTCTGTATTTTTTATTGAAAATAATAAGTGGCCTAGGTAAGCTGGTGGTCATGATTGCAGAATTATGGATGGTAGTGTTTATGTTCAGTTATGGGTTCGAGCCTTGTTGTCACTGAAGACCTGCTGTGTAGCGGAGCTGATGAACATTAATTCTGGTCGAGATCCCAAGTTCTCCTGTTGGCGTGGTGTGGAGGTATGACGAGAGAGGTACCAGCTAAGTTATCGTCCTCATCGATCGATTGAGGTTTAAAATTACGAGGTTCGTCTCCCATGGCTCTCGTGTTGTTTATAAATGAGACATTAATAAGCCATCACATTAAAAAAATAATAATAGCTATCATCAATCAAATATTTCTGAAATTTAAGAAGTAAAAAGGGTGATAAATATAATTTTGTAACGTTTCAGAATGTTTGGTCAATTCAGCTCACTTAATAAAATGTTTGATTTTCTTGCAGAAAACAGGAAAGTTCGAAACAGTTAAAGTAGGCATATTTTACATTCGATTAGCTTTAACTAATGGCTTCAACAAAAGATGACAATTATAATTTTCTATAAAAAAATATTTGTTCCGTCAGCTTTTAATATCGCCTTCTTTTGATCCAGAAGAGACTGTGGTAGCCTAATGGTCATAATCACGGATTCGACCCTGCTAGTGTGCTGCACAAATCGATGTTTCAAGTTCTCCAGTTTGTATATTGTGGATGTTGGAGAGAGAGGTGCCAGCTCAGGTGTCGTCTTCGTCACATGGCCGAGTTTTAAAATTACGAGATCCCCCGTGTTACTTCTCAGTATAACGTTAATGAAAAATCATAAGCCTTTAGATCCTAAAATGTCGCCAGTTGCAGGGAAAAAACGGCTTTATATGAAATTAATGAAAAATTTGGAATGCAAGTCGATACAACATGATCAAAAATAAATCTTATTTAAAACGAGCATAACTTTGCTGAAATTAGTTTTCTCTTGCTATGAGTTTGAGAAACAAAAATTGTTTCTTTTTGAGTTTTGAGAAGGAAGGGTATGAAAATAATATTAGAGAGATTGTAACAAATACATTTTTCTTTGAATAAGAAATATTTGATTCATTTCATATTAATCATTTCATACATTTTCCAAAAAAACATGCCCATTAAAATTATTTTGATTACATATTCCAGTTGAAATAAATATTCTAATCCGTTTTGATGTAAAATTAAATTAAATAAAAAAATTAGATGTGTCCTGATTATAAATATTTAGAATTATAATTTTGAATTCAGAATAAAAAAGAATTGGTAAGAATTTTAAACTTTTTTGTTTTATTTTTATTTTTGAATGTCTCTTATAAGATAAGAATTAAAATGGTAAATGATGAGAATATCAATAGAAATCAATGACAAGAAAATCAATATCTCCGTTAGCACTAAATTTAAGCTGAAAAAACAAAAAATAAAATAAAAACTAGAGTACAATAAACATTCTTTTCTTCTTGTAACTAAAGGATTGTTGCAATTTTTTTCTCTATGAATAGCAAGCATTGGAGCGCCTTAAGCTTTGCAACGCGCTCTCAGTGTACTCAGAAGATAGCATTAGTTTTTTTTTTCCCTCGTTGTACTGTATTTACGTAGGTGAAGCGGACTTAAACATTAAGATTATTCCTGTTTATTTAAATACGAGAAACCACGAGTTGTTTCATAATTTGGGCTGTTAGAAAAAAAAAATACACTTGACATAATCCAAATCTCTAATTGATTTACCGGATATATCTTTCATTCGTTTCATAAATGGAATGATGTTGATAAAAGAAATAATTAATTGCTTATGAATCGCTTCAAATCAACAGATGGAAAAAAAAAAAAAAAAAAAACTTTTAAAGAGAATCAAAATGTTTTCGAAAGAATCCTGACCCAAAACTGGTGCGTTACTTAACTGTAACAAACGTGTGGTGTTATGCATGATTGATTATTTTTACAACTGAAAACAAGATCAAAAACCATTTAAACAAATTATAAATTTGCATTGTATTCTTTCACGAAATACAATGTTTAGCTCCCACATTTAAAACTAACCCCTTTTGTATTTTATTTCTAGGGCCGTACTGCCCTCAGGGGCTTGCCTTCTTTCGATAGGTACGGGAACCATGATCCCGAGGTTCTCTTATGATTTTTTTCTTTCCCTTAGAGTTTATCGTTTATGATAAATAAAAGTGACGTGACCCCGGGATATCCTAGCGATTCTTCTCTAGTTTCGATCCTCCTTCTTGTCAATTTTTTTTTCAAACGTCTAGATCACAGTCACACCTTGTTTGGAGTAGCATAGCCAAATCTGGCTCTTGCGCCATAAAACTCTACCTTCCCTTACTCCAGGTTGTACTATCCATAGAGCTGAGTAAGCTGCAGCGAAAGAGCCCGAAATTCATGAACAGCCCGCAATTTGTCTTACTTCATTCTGTAAAAGTTGATTTTACATTCGAAGGGACGTGAAAATTTGTTTTGTTTACTTGTTTAGTTTATATTCGCGTCGCACTAGAAGCAACACGAGGGCTATTGGAGACGGACCTCATAATTTTGAACCACGATCAAGTGACGAGGATGACACCTGAGCTGGCACCCCCTCTCTTAACATACACACCACGCCAATGGGAGGACTTTGGGCCCCTACAGGTTTAACGTGCATCAGCCTCGGCTACACGACGTGTCTTTAGCGGCTAAGGATCGAACCCACAAATGAACGAAAACCGTTGGCCACGGATCCGAAGCCACTAGACCGCTAGCCTACCGCGGCCACGAAGGGGCATGAAATAGTTGGTTTAGTAGTTTGTCAACAACAGATATTTCTTAGTGCGTTATTATGAGGTGGAATAAAAGAAACAACTTAGTAGATTGGTCGATATGAATTAACTGTGCATCAGAAGCCACAAGAAATCTATTATCTCGATGGACACTGTAATACCTGAACATGGTCAAGTGGGACTGACGATACTTGAATTCGCACTAGGAATTACAGCCCTGGTTTACTGGTAATTGTTACCGGTAATTCTACAATGCTTTACCGATACAGTTCGGTAGATAACGTTCATAAGTATGATACACTTTTCCTTAAACATCTACAATTATGTTATCCATGAAAGACAAATTTAACTTTTTTTTACTAATAGAAACAAAAACAGAAATGCAACATGATAATCCAGCACAAAAAATAATGAACATTTTCGGCACAAAATGTGAGCAAATATTAATAAAATCATTAAAGATGAAATGGAGATTTTTCAACAGGAAAATATAAAGGAAAAATGTATTCAAATAGTATGATTCTTTAATAAGAGGCGCAACAAGTGTAGAATCCGATATAGCTTTTCCTAAAGTGAAATTATTTTGTAAAAAAATTAGGTCACGAATAGGAAACTAAATAACTGATCAATTATGTTTCTTACGTTTATTAGTTATAAAAGCATTTGGAGAACACTTTCTGTGTTTTGAGAAAATTTTACTGTACTGTAAATTGTATATACACAGTTGCAATATCGTGCGAACGTGATATGTTACCCGGTAGAGAAACAGAAAACTATGTACTGAAATGAAACTATTAAGCACTTGGCGAAAATGCGAGCTGCGCTGTCAAGGTCAAACAACTCTCAAATCTATTCGAAAAAATCCGAAAACAAACAGCTCGATCACTGCTAGATTATAGAATGCGTCAAGATTATGGAAGGGCGTATTAAAGAGAAATTACTATATTTATAATTTGTGTAATAAAAAAAAATTCTTGAATTTTATTTACATTGTTTACATTTAAGACACAGGTTATTATTTATACTTTTGTCACAGTATACGAGACTAAAATAACTTATTAATAAGGAATTTCATTTCATGTTCTAGACTTGAAGAATTTCCGGTAATTCAAAGGTATACTGATTTTTGATGCAAAAATTTTACCGAATTACTGGTAGTGAAGAAGTGAATATGGCATCACTAGGTGACTCGATTCCTTACGTCCCTGTCCAGCCATTATAAGTTGTTTGAGAGCCCCAATCAATTTAACGTGCAAGAGTTCCTCCTCACGATTGTTTCCTGAAGAAAGAGAGTGCTACAATACCAACCAGGGCTACCATGGTCTTACAAACAAGATGATAAATTATTGTTAGTCATTCATGTTTTTTATTATATTTGGGAGGACAATAAATAATATTCCTTAAATTTGTAAAACATTTTTACCGCTGTTTTTGTAAAAAAAAAAAAAAAAAAAAAAAAAGAAGGAAAAAAAGAATTTAAATTAAAAATTCACCTTTGAATTAAATATGTTGTATGATAAGACAAGTCAAAACATACTTGAATATCTGTGATGAGAAAATACTTACTATAAGACTTGTAGGTTTAATGGATTTGTTTTTCAGAATGTGTATCACCTTAAATGTCCAATGTAAAATTTAAACTGAATAACAAATTTCTAAATTCGATATTTTGTATACTTAATATTCCAATTTTATTTATTAATTTGAAGGTTAACACGTTTTGAATGATCAATTGCGTTAAAAAACAGTAGTCAAGCGTATTTTCCAAAAATTATTGTTATGGAAGGGCTGAAGCAAAATGTCAAATTTTAATTTTGCTGTATCGATGTGTTTCTTTTCTTAAAAAGAAAAGCTTGGGTCATTTCTTACATTCTATTTTATTTTATTTCATACTCGTGTACACTTAATATTATAACTGATATTTCAAAACGTTGGTATGTATTTTGAAAGAATTTCGATGTATAAAATATTTTTTAAATCTGTATATTTTGATTATTATTCCCGATTTAAACATATGACTTTACCTAAATACGAATATAGCATAAATGTAAAATATAGTACTTTCTAAAATATATAACATACATAAAGGTACTAAAAACATATCTTTTGATATTCCCATACATTTCAAAACATCAGTAAAAAAGTTCAGATATCATAATACCGGTACAAGTGCCTATGTAGTGTTTTCAATAACTAGAATGCTAAATATTTTGAATGCAGTGTTGTTTGAACTTAAAAGAATTCGAGTGTGGTGACTAGCATCATATTTTTTCAAAAATAAATAAAAATAAATCAAATTTCTCTCATGTAGGTATAATGTTGACAGAAAAAAACAATAAATACTTGAAATGGAAAAAAAATGCACTCGTTTTGTTAAGAAATCTGAATAAAAATTTAGTTTTCTCCTCCAACTATGAGAAAAACTAAAACTTGAGGATAGAAAAAAAAAATCGTTTTGGATAAATGACATATTCCTGGAAAGACAGATATTTTTAGACAAGTGTTTGACAGGTCGAAGAAATTTTTTTCCGTCCATTCTCACGATAAATGCGTAACATTTATCATTCGAGGAATGGAAATGTCATTTTTAGGATAAACTTAACTTTTTTTTGAAAAAAATTACTTCAATTTTTAGCTTTTGTTCCAGTAACATCAAGCGGCTGCGGTAGCAGTGTGGTCATGGACACGAGCTCACCGAGTCGGATGTTCGAGTCCTGATGTCTTTAAGGACTCACCGTGTCGCGCGGATGATGCACGTTCAATCTGTCGAGTCTCAAACACTCATTTTGGAGTGATGTGGAAGTTAGGAGAGGGAGATGCCAGCTCAGACGTTGTTCTCATCACCTGGACATAATTAAAAATTATGAGGTCCGTCGACTATAACCTTTGAGTTGCTTCTAAGAACGACATTAATAAAGAATCAAACTTCGGCGCCGAGCGGTTTTCCGCTTCTTTTGAGGGGTGGTTTTTCACCCCGTGGTGGAGGTTGTGCGATCTTGAGTGTCGACAGCGATTCGAACCCACTACCTGTCGGTTCGTAAAAGTCTTGTCTGGTTAGTCTTTTCCAATGCCTTAATAGCTAGACCAAAAGGGATTTCCCATTGGGCCTATCATAAAGACGTTATAACATCTATCGTCATTGTTGAAGAGAGCCGCCGCATAAACCTCCTCCAGTATTATCGTGATGATACGAAGAAGGGCTTTCTGAATGGTATTTTTTGAGAATTTTATTTTTTTGCCAGTACTGCGATTGATATCCATCCCTTTCTTTTTGCCTTGAGTATCATTTGAAAGATTCATTTGACGTCAACGGCTGTCACTAGATGAGAAGGTGAGTTTGTTTTACGCGTGCTCCGCAGCCTATATATCGGTAATTGTGAAGTACGTTTGAATACCTTAGACACACGAAGGTAAGTATACATCTGGGTTGTATGCAATCAGTAATTCTGGGACGTGCTGCTATCTAGTATTCAAATGGTAGATCACCACTTCGGCGGAAGTGTTTTCGCCCCACCACTTTGAGAGATGGCTTTTCCACCCCATAGCTAAGGAAAACGGGTGACTTTGAATGACAGTGGTGATTCGAATCTTTAGGTCCAAAGAAATCCCTACTAAGTTTTTGAATGTTCTTAAAAACTAAATACAGAGCCCATTTTATGGCAGAAAGCTAATTTTTTTAAAATTCAAATTGGAATTACAAGTATAAAGTGGGGCTTTTTTTTTACTGAAAAGTCATACCTCAAAACCCATAACAATTTTATTTGTAACTCAATTTTCACAATTCTTACTGATACCTGAAATCTATATGTATCCCTTGCGTGATACATTAATCACTTTTCGACGATGTCCTCTTTCTTTTCCACTCACTTATGCGTACGTGTGGCTAGGCGGACAAACCATAGGTGAATTGTTTCGGTGGATGTTGCTGACACTATGCTTTGATGCCAGTTTTCACCTCATCGTCGGAACGAAAGTGATGTCCCTCAAAATTCTTTTTTCTCTTTGGGAAGAAGTGAAAGTCGCAAAGTCGGGTGCAATGGCGCTTCGCTGTTTCAACTTCATCTCCATGTGATTTGCCATCTTCTTCAGTTTTCCAGCAGCTTTCAGTACAACAAGAATTTCGAAAATCAGGTAGCAAGTAAAAAAGTAATGGCCATAGAATCATTACTTTCCAATGAAGCCTCTTTGAATACGCAGTTTTCCCTACATATGGCAGCGAAATCGAAATGTAATAATTTATCTGAAGAATATTGGAAGTGGTGCTAAAAATATATGCATGTTACATTCTTTAATACTTCACTAAGGAGTTCTCAAAGCAAGTTAACACTATTAAATTAAACGTAATTTGTGGAAATAATTTTTATTTTCAGCACTCTATTAAAAGTTTTACTAATATGTTGTTACTAAATTCGCTTTCAAATTTTCCATTTAATCTGGCCACGGATTTGGATTGCTTCTCGAAATAAAATCCCACAGACAAATACGCTTACAAAAAGGAACTTATACCAATGTTTAATGGCCAATGCTCATGATCACGGACTTCCGGCTGGTGTCGCTTTTCTCGAATCCTGGGTTCGAGCCCTGATATCACTAAAGACCCACCGTACAGCTGGGGCTGATGCAAATTTGTCGACGTCCAAAGCACTCTCATTGGTGTGGTGTGAAAGTTAGGAGAAGGAGGTGCCAGCTCAGGTGACTTCCTCGTCATTTGACCGAAGCTCAAAATTTCGAGGCCCACCACCAAGAGCCCTCGTGTTGCTTCTTAGTACGACGTTAATAAACAATCACTCACTGTCCATATTTATATGATAAACTGAGTTTGAATTAAGTTCGCTTGACTTCACCCTAGAGTAGTCTAGTTAGTTAGTTTAGTTTTTTTTGTCATTAACGTCGCACTAGAAGCAACGCGAGGGCTATTGGCGACGGACCTCGTAATTTTGAACCACGGACAAGTGACGAGGACGACACCTGAGCTGGCACACCCCTCTTCTTACATCCACACCATCCAACGGGAGGACTTTGGGCCCTGACAGATTTAACGTGCATCAACCCCGGCTACACGGCGGGTCTTTGGTGGCCAAGGATCGAACCAGCGACTGAACGAAAACCGCCGGCCACGAATCCAATACCATGACCACTAGGCTACCGCGGTCCTGTAGTCCAGTTAGAAAGGTAACGAATGTATATTTCTTATAGTATTTGATCATATGATCTGGGATAATTTAATTTTAACTGTAACATCTTCGAAATACCTATAACCGTGACTTAAGCGAGCTTTGAAAGAGTTTTAGATATAAGTTTTTAAAGCATAACTAGAGTTATTCTCTCGGCAATCTGCAATTGAATCCAGAACCTTTAAACTACTACAGGATAACAAACTATGTACTATCAGAATCTCTCAGTCTTTAACGGTGAAATGAGCAAAAACAGAAATTTCAATACATCCAATAAAGCAAATTTATTTTTGTAAGCAAAGTTAAACTTTTTATGCAATTAATCAGTTTTGATAACAAAATAATGTACCCATTTGAATATGTTTGCAACGTGTTGTATATCTTATAATGTTTATCATATACATTTATTTATAATGACATTGTGATTATGTATTAAAAACGTCGTACTGAGAAGCAACACGAGGGCTATTTAAGATAGACCTCTTAATTATGAGCCTCTGTCGAGTGACGAAGAGGACACCTGAACTGTCACCTCCCTTTCCAAAATTCCATACCTCGCAGACGGGATTGATTATTTGATTGGTTTTATTAACGTTCGCACTAGAAGTAACACGAGGGCTGTAGGCGACTGACCTCGTAATTTTGAACCTAGGTCAAGTGACGGGGATGACACCTGAGCTGGCACAGCCCTCTCCTAACTTCCATACCATGCCAACTTAGAGTGATCTCTACAAAATCCACAGGCTGAGAGTCCGTGACCATAACCAATAGGCTACCGCGACCATTCAGACGGGAGGACTTGGAACCTCGATCAGATTCAACTTGCATCAGCCCTGTTATATGGCGGGGTTTTGAAGGCATCAGGACTCGAACCCACGACTCGAATAAAGCAATGCCGTCCGCGAATCCGTGACCATGACCACTCGGCTACTTATTTACATAAAGCCACTTTTAATTTAAAATTTTAATATATCAAATCAGTAGGATGTTAAATATATGTGCAAAATTTATTATGGCAATATAAGTTACTGAATTTACATAAAAGTTAATGCTCCAACATCCGGCTTTCTTACTATCTTTAAATCTTTGCAATGCTCATAGTCACACACATTTTACAATTAATTTCAACCTCCGAAGCAACCATTAGAACAACCCTCTACGCAGTCGGAATATATATTACAAAACGCATCCAATCCCCCGTGCAGATGTATCCCGACGATATAAACCATCCTTTTCTTCAGTCTATATTTTCTTTAATTTATGCAGACCCTGGAACAAAACTTATTTAAATTATTCTCCATCCTCAATCGTGAGACCTACCGCAAGCTCGGCTCTGTGGTAACTGACCACCAACGACTGCACTTCGACCACACCAACGTTCGATAAGAATGACCTTACGATATATTAAAATAATATCCAGGCTCGATCGCCCTTATTTAAACTCATTAGAACCCAACCGGCGGGTGGGTGAGAAATTTTACTTTTGTTTTTTAATAGCTACTACGACAAAATTAGAGGCCAGTACCTTTGCGAACGTGTCATTAGAGGACCATGTTATGAAATTGTTATTGATGATTATGACCGGCGATATGTGCCCCGGGGCATGGGCTATTGGATGAGTGGCAACGGGGTGGTTGTTGAATGGCTGCCTTCTTTTGTGGGTGAGGGTAGTTGAGAATTTCATTAGTTTGTTGTAGGTCTGAGAGAAAACGACTTAAAAGTCTGTGGGGCGTTAAAAGGGATCGATTTTGTTTCACTTTCTTTTTTCCTTTCCTTTTTTTTTTTCTTTTTTTTTTAAAGAAATTTTCGCCCTTTTTGATTGATGAAAATTATTTTTGCTTAGACATATGTTCCGATAGTTTTTAAGAAAATTAACTTTATACTATACTGTCGATAAAAATTAGTATAAGATAATCTTTTACTGAACTGTGAAGGGATATATAGGGTATGTATATTCTAAGATTTTTAATAAGAATTTTTTCTAATGACATATTTTTTGTATGCTTTGTATATACATCTTTTTACACACACACTCATATATATATATATATATATATATATATATATATATGTGTGCGTGTGTGTGTGTTCTTTCTGTCTCTTTTCTCTTTAGATTTACTATTTTTTTGGGTAGCTTTGTATTTAATTGGGTTATAATTTTTAATTACAAATTTATATGTGTTTTGAATAAAAATTATGTATAGTTTGCTTTTCAATAAATGTATGGCTTTTTATCGCTATGATATTTTGTATGTTTATAATTTACAGTAACATTTTTAATTTTATTCATTGGGTTATTTTGTTAATTTACTGATTTTTTTTCAATTAATTTTGTATTATTTGTAGGTATATAGTTTTCATACATTTTTAAAATTTGTCTTTTAAAGATTATAAACAGTAGTTTTTTTAATATGATTTTGTGTGTGTTATAATTTGAAATTTTGTCTAATTAACATAAAAGTAATTATATATATATATATTAAGTATTGTTTCCAGTTATTTAAATTAGAAAAAACTATTGCAAATAAAGATTTTAAATTATAATTTCTCTCAATTTTTTTGATATTCTTATATTTTGCTTACGTTTTATTTATTTTAGTATAAAAAATTCGTAAAACTTCCCCCCCCCTCATATTTCCGTGAAAAATCTTACATTGACTCACAAATATTTTTATTTCTCCAATAAATTCCTAATATTTGACTAATATTTACGTAGATAAAAGAAATGTAATTTTTTATTACACGAGTAAAAGAATATCTAAATTATTTTAATAAAGAAATCAACAAAGTTTTTTTTTTTTTTTCTAATTTACGCTTTAACTTAAATATTTTTTAAAAAACGCGAATCCCTCAAACTACATTATAAGCACATTTTAATCTGGAAGTTTGTTTGTTTAAATAATCTAAAAATTTTGTGTGAAATTTGCGATGGTTCTATGAAGTACGAAGTCATAAATTTACCCCCGTATTTCAATTGTAAACATTTTGCTTAAGCCTAAAATATTCCATACAAAAATCACTAAAAGGTAATGACGTAGATTAAAAAAACTAACTTTTAAAAAAAAATGTAAAAAAACAAATATAATTTTTTTATTTGCCTCTTTTTACATTGGGATTTTAATTCAGTTTTTATTAACGTCGCACTGAAGCAACACGAGGGGGTATTGGCGACAGACCTCGTAATTTTGGACCATGGACAAGTGACGATATCTGAGTTGGAACCCCCCTCTCCTAACATCCACATCATGCTAACGGGAGGACTCTGGACCCCGACAGATTTAACGCACAATAGCCCCGGCTACACCCGCGATCGAACCCGCGACTGAATGAAAACTGCCGGCTATGAATCCGAAACCATGTACACTAGGCAACCGCAGCCACTTTTATATTTGGAAATTTGCAGAAAAGAATTATTGATAATTACTTTTCTGCAGTGATATTAAATCAAAATATTGATGATATTCAAATTATCTTGGTGCAAGTCTTGAATCTCCGAAAAAATTATAAAACTGACATCCATCATTTTTGAGTGGCATTACTTTTGTTTCACACAAAAACGCTATTCTTACCTTATATGAAAGGGTTATTTTAAAAATATGAAAAAAGAAACTAAACAATTTTTGCTTCAAACAATTTTAACCTCTTATATTTACAATGGGAATTATCTGGTATTAAAGACATCTTTTCGAAATGAATATAATTACTGTTTCAAATAACAAGTGTAGAATTTTAGGAAAATGCAAAAGCGAAAATAATTATCATCAAGTTATTACTATTGAGGAGCCTATGCATAATATTGTAAAGAATAATTTATTAATATTGTAATTTTTGATTAAAAGTTTCGACGTACTTCTGAAAATTTTAAACTGGAATTTATTGCAGATTAAAAATATTAACGTTCTATATTTAAACTAAAAGTTCTTCTTTAATAAATTGGAGACATTCCTTTGTGACAGCAATTCCTTTTAACATTTTAAAATTATTCTATCTGAATATAAGAAGAAAATTTATTCGGCTATAGAAATGGTAATTTAGGGAATAAATAATATTCCTAAAGTCGGTATTTTTCTGCTAGAAATAGAGTGATAATCGTGATCTTTATCAAGCATTTGTTACTTGTTTTTACTCTGTGGTACTTATTTATAATTTATTTATATTTATTCATTACTAATAGCAGCCTTGAAAAACAAATTTTTTTTTTTAAAATTTAGAATCGACAAAAACACATGAGTTAATCAAGAAAATTTTTTAACACGCCATACATGACTTGTTTAAGAAATTCATATGATAAATTAATAAAAATACAATTGCGTTTTATTCTAGAATCAACTAATTATTTTACTCTTTAAACAACTCGTAAAAATTCTGTACGGCATATTACCATGAATGATGTTAAAAAATGAAACAGAACTCCAATTTTTAAAAATCTTTATTATATTAATGCAACATTTTTTTTTGTATTTTAAACATAAAACTAAATTAATCATAATCCTCTGTATCTTGGTGAATTTCAGTTGATTCTTAATTAACGTCGTATTCAGAACCACCACGCAGCCCCTGGGGGGGGGGGCAATGGTCGGTGATGTTGAGCCACGGTTGATTGCCGAGGACAAGACCTGAATTGGACCACTATTCTGTAAACTTCTACGCCAATGTGAGGGCTTTCAGCCCCAAAAGATTCATTGTGTATCATACCCACTTCACGACGGGGTCTTAATGGAATCAGGACTCGAACTCTCGACTTAACTGGAACAATGCCAATCATAAGCGTGGCCATTATTTTTTGATGGATCTCAGGGGAAAGGGGGGGGGGCCATGCATTTTTCCTAATATTTGAAAATTCGGATTACATTTTATAATTAACTTTCATGCATGCATAATATACGAATAGCATAGTATTGAATAAAGATTCATTTATTTTCATATAAATAATAGATTTCAAAATTATAAATTATTTTTAAAAAAATCGTTTGATAAAAGTAAAAGATGAGTTTATTGAGAAAAATAAAAATTTTATAAGTCGTGGTTATACATGTGAAAACATCTTTCAAAGGAATAAGAAGAAAAAAAAATTGACGAAAGCTTCTTAAATTTAATTTTTCCCTAAGTTAAATAAACAAAGAAACTCTACCAGATGCTCTGGACAAGCTAATTTCTTAACTTTTATTCTCTAACGGAATTGTTATGAAAGTTGTTATAAAAGAAAATCATTTAATTATTTTTCACAAACAAAGCTTTTGTTCTATATTCTAAAATTAAAGAACGCAGTTTGAAGGCAGCATGTAAAATGAAACTAATTTCACTGGTTGATTAAATTCTTCGACAAGAAACGTCTAAACTTTAATACGTGAAAGTTTTTTTTTTATTTGTGAATTTATATCTACAACCATTTTTTTTAATCTCATACAATCTTTAATGAAAGCAAGCTTTTCGAGGAATTATAATAAAGCTATTCTTTCCGTGTACCTTTTCTAATTTCTTAGTATAAAGGGTTAAAATTTTTAAATACTTTGAATTATTTACAAGTGATCAAAAATATATTTTTCCTTAACATTTTCAGAATATGATGCATTGGATGTTAACATGTTAAAACGACGAAATTCTAATTTTACATTGCTGAATAAAAAGGACGTCTTAAAGAAAATGATGGTAGAAAGCTAAGAATTTTTCTAGCGAAGGATTACTAACTATCGTATTATTCTTCTCTTTAATGTTTGACAACGAATATAAAAATGATAAGACTTTATTAATGTGAAAGGAGTTATATTTATGGTAATCAAGTCATATATGTTTGACATAAAATGTTTTGTTGGTAAAGAGCTTATAGAGCGTAACGTTATTTTTATTCAACTCTTTCAAAGTTTTATGTGACATTTTATGAAATTAGTTTAGCGAAATTTCTGTATAAATTTGTCATACCAGAAGAAAAAAAGAACAAATATGAGAAACCACAATTTTTCTTTTCAGTAAAAGATAAAGTTCAATTAAACAAAAGTTTATGCATTCAATTTTAAAAAAATATGTATATTAATTTCTTGACAGTTTAAACAGGTGAAATTTTAATTATTAAAATATTATTTATTTTGAATGAAAGAAGAAAGTAAATTTATTGAACGTATAAAAAGGTATAAGTAAAGTAGGCAAAGGAAAAAAAATTGTTTGTACTGATTAAGTAAATGAGATATACAAAAAATAAAAACAAAACTAAACGATACTATTATAGGATTTTGAATTCAAATAAATAGCTTATCAATAAATGGTATCGTTTGGTTAACATGTTTTCAGCAAGATAAATTATTATAATATCTACTAAGATTTTCCAAGTCACGGTTACGTTTGATAAAATCTTCCAGCGCATTGTAATATCTACTAAAATCTTTCAAGTAATTGTACCGTCTACTACAATCATTAAAAGCTGTAATATTGATATGATAGCTAATTATCTTTGTTAAAAGTATGTTGAATAAAAAACAACTTATGCATCAAATTTCATTTAAAATGAAGTCTCCCTGTTGACTCCGGATCAGAAGGTTGCTTACTTAAATCAAGCCCGGATCACCAGTTGTTGTTTCCCAGTTGGGACTACATTGTAAAAGGGAGGTAAATGATTTGTTGTGACATCAAATTGCTGTAAAGACTTACAACTTTAATGGTGTTTGTCTTCAGTATAAATAAAATTACGATATCAACGCAGAATCATTTTATTCACAAACTCTGGTTATCAATTTTCATCAATCGCTTAAAATTCTACTTATTTAAAAATTAAAACTATTACCAATTCTGTCAAAGCAAAGAAAAAATGCTACAGATAGCTAAGGTTTCAGCCCAGATATGATTTTAACAAACATTTTAAAGTAATATTTACAATTATTAAAAAATACGTGAATTACAGTTATTTAATATTTACATTTTAATTCGTTACAAATGCCTGAAAAAATATTTAAACTTATCTTTATTATTTATATCATAATAAATAAGTTTTTATCATAAGTTTATATCATAATAGTAAGTTTTTTAAACAAAGAAATTGAAAAAAAATAATGAAGAAGTTTTGAAATAACTCATCAGTATAATGAGTTTTTGTATAAGTTTAACTAGATATATTGTTTTTGCTGTAATGTCTAGACATTTCTTGGGAAAATATGTCATGATTGGAAGTTTATCTGAATGATGGTCACTGAACTGAGAGGATTGAGAGCCCTGATTCGTTATCGATTAGGGGTTTTGTCCTTAAATGCAACAAAAAAAGAAGTATTGTGTAACTATCTAAGGAAACTAATGACTCTTTACTAATTATCTACTGTGTGTTTTTGTTCGATATTTGTAATAAATCCAACATAAATTATAAAAGAATAAAATTCAATTCACGAAGCTGTTACCAATTATTTGCTGTGTGCTATTAATTGAACCAACATAAAACATAAATGAATAAAGTATAGTATGCCCTTAACAGTAACTGACGAGTCCTGATGACAAAGATAGAAGAAAAGATACAGAGATGGGTACTAAAAATAATGAAGTAAAACGATATATTTTTGCCGACAATATACAATACGTTAGAAAAAGATTAATATGTAATTCTCATACAATATGGTGAGTATAGATTAATGTTTAAAGATTTATTTTATTTCCATCTTCTTCAATAATAGTTATGTTCCTCTAAAGATATATTTAATTTAGCAGTTTATCACATATCTGCATTAAATGTAATATCTGAAATAAATATAATTGCCTACTTTAATATTTATCGTTTGCTTACATTTTGATATTGAATTTATTTATATGATTTTTCTCACATAATCGTTTGCCTTCATTATTTTGTTGTTCAAAATTGGCATTCTTTTAATATTTTAGAAGCTTGTATGTTTTGAATGTAACGACAAAATGGCGATGGATTAAACAAAATAAAGATTCACGGAACAAGTCAATTTATTTTACAAATTCTAAGTAAATCGTTCAAGATACAGTTATTTTTTGCAGGTAATGATATTACCGGATGTATATAAATCTGATAAAAAACTTTTTCAGAATTCAACTCAATGCGAAGCATTTAGTTTGAAAAAAGTCGTTTCATATTTACAATGGTTCTCGAAATTGAATATACATTTCTCACTATGTTATTGAAAGGTCTAAAACAATATTGTTAAATATCTGCTTAGGTTTAATAATTTAAGAGCAATAAAATACACATTACAAAATGTTTTAGAGTAAAAAACTAAAGTGAAGAAGCGATAATATTTTAACTAACGTAGTTTTTATTTCAAAGCTCAACATCTAATGGTTTCAAAATCGAGTATATACTCTATAAAAATTGCAATTTTTTGACTTTTATTTTTTAATGATTCCTTATAATATTTCTGTTTCTTTAAGAAACTAATATTTGATGTCCATGTGAATAAAAAAAATTTAGATGTGGAAAAGAGTTCCAAAGAGAAGTCAGGCTTAATATGAAAATTCGTATATTGATTATCAAATATGTATTTAAATTGATCATAACTGTTTCAGTAAATTAACTGTAAATTAATCATATTACTTCTTCTTTAACTGTAAATTAATCATAGATCAAATATATTGAAATAACAAGAAATTATTTTTAAAACTTTTCCATATATTTCCCAATTATTTCTTAATTTTCACCTAAATACCTGTTATTTTAGTAAAATAAGATCAATTTGTTAATTCACATCAGAGAAGCCGTATAACAGAAAAAATAACATGAACTTTTTCACAGAGGAAATGTCTAAAAAGGTCTTAAATTTCTTAGTTTTATACCAAAAATACAATAAAATTAAATGAGTTTAGAGAAATGTTCAATACTTTCTGTCAAACAAAGATAAAGCAAGAAGTTCAATATTGAAGTCAAACTAATGTAACATATTGTTATATTAGTTTGACTAGCACACTGCATTTAAAGTATTATACTGCACACACACATTCTAACATAAACTATTATATTACATTTCAAACAAAACAAAAAAAAAAAAGGGAAACTAAAGCTAGAGTAAGAAAAATTTTCTTCGAAGAATTGGAAAGTGAACAGAGAAAGTGTTTTTCATTTAGAATAAAAGCAATATGAATTCAACTAAAATAATAATTTTTGAAAAGTATTCTCTCTTTGTATTCTTCAAGAGAGAGAGAGAGAGAAGTGATTGCACTTTTCTTTACTTCCAATAAATTTCTCGATCAAATAATTTAAAAATAAAAATAATTTCTTGTTAGTTTCTTTTAAGGAACTTTAAAATCCTTCGGCTAAAACTAGTATATTAATATTTTATTTTTAAGACGTTTAGTAAATGCTTATTTTTGCTTAGATTTATGCAAGAAATTTTAAATTTTAAATTGAAATGTTAAATTTAACTTACAGCTGCTAAGTAATTGAAAAAATTCATGTGCAAGGAATATATATATATTCACGTTTTTTTATATTATTTCAGTGAGCCAATTCAGGAGTATTTGTCTTTTGATGGCCAAATCCTAGAAATACACTGGCTTTCTAATTTCTGGGTGATAGAAATATAATTTGTGAAGTAAAAAAAAAAATCGCTTTATTTTTCCGTATATGACTGGGAAAATTAATACCACAAAAAATAATGTGTGGAATATATAAGAAAATCAAAAAAACAAAAAAGTAATAAGTAATACTACATCTGTAAAGGTTTCAAGAATGTATTACAAAAATAGGAAGAGCTTTCGATGCTTCTGCAAAGTGTTTAGTTACAATCTCTAACTTAGGCTTTTTACAGAAAATAAGCACTCGATAAATCCCCGATTTTTTTTCTTCTTTTTCCCAAAAGCATGTTTTCTTTGATAAGAAAATCTCTGCGTTTTGTTGACAAAGATTAGAGCTCTTCAGTGGAAGTGAGTGTGTGAGGTTATAGCAAAATAAATTAAGCGAATCCTTATTTTTAGACCATATCTTATCTCTCAGAAAAAGAATTTAATAACTAGTTTCGTTCTCGTGTTTTCTTCATAGTTCGTAAATAACACGATTATTTTATTTTGCTTGCTTTATTTTCAATCCCAAAATGCAGCGAAATTGTCTGTCAATTCCATGTTATAGATAAGGAAGAAATGTTGAGGGAGAAGGCTCTAGGGGGGGAGGGGTGTTATGGAAGCGAATTCTGTAAGCGACAAATCCGGAAAGTGCTCAAATGAGATTTTTTGATTAGAAACTATTTGAAACGATGGAGAAAAACTGGGGGAAAATATCCGAAGCCTTTTTTTTATACTAGAAAGTTGACAGTAAGAAAAACCAAGAACATGATGGTTGCTTCCATTCAAAATATACAATCCCTCCTCAATATGAGTACTTCATTTCTGATTTTTAAACAGTATAAAGGAAATAAATGTGCATGTTGAATTGTAAAAGTTTATTAGCAGATTGTTTTAAGAGGAATAAGGAATTATGATAAATAATTTAAAAACAAAAATACCGGAACTTTTTTCCCCCAATTACATACAAATAACATTGTGAAGGATGTAAATAGTTGCTTGGCAATATACTGATGTAAACCAATTATAAAGGAGCTCGTATTTCACAGATACGAAGATATCTTCCCCTTTAAAAAAATAATAGTTCACTGACTTATCAAAAGGTAGTCAGATACCATAAATGTCGCAAATATACTAAAATCAATTATAATACAATGTTAGTGGTATGTTGTTGTTGCTTCTAATCATATTCTGTCTAGTCAATGGGCTAGATCAGATCCGTGAACCACAAAACACTCACAAAGTCGAAGACAAGAAGAGGCTTCTTGGTCAAGTGCTTCCTGGAAAGCCCTAGACTGGAAAGAAGATGTTCAAGGGAGAACTGTTCAGAGTTGCAATTTTTACAGGTAGAGAAGTTTTTATTCCCCTTTTCAAACTTGATACACCTGAAGTGATCGCTCGGGAATCTTGATATTGTAGTCTTCTGGGCCCGATCATCTTCAAAAATGATAGCTCCAACAAGCCGCTTGCCACAATACCAGTTACGCGCTGGAGAACGTCAAGAATGGTCGATGGTAGATTTAATTTTTGAGCAAGTCTCTAGAAAGGTGAAGGGGTAGAAATTGAAACAATTGAAGTACCCTCCTCATTTCAATACCGCTGATGAGAGAGAATCCACGGAAGATATACATCATAGCTGAATGAAAGTTTTTGAAGTGAGGTCAGTTTAGACTGAGGTGACCAAATTTTAACATTCGAAAAGCGGGACACCATTGACGGGAGGGGGGGGGGTCTGATTAAAAATCTGGTACCTAAAAAATACCTACCTTTGGTACCTAAATAAATTACATACCTAAATCATCTGAATAGCTGATTTGTTGACACCACTTGATTAACTAGTACTAACATACAGTACGATGCGTATCGTATGAGAGACAGTTACAAAACTCAATATGAGAAGACGTCATTTCGTGGACGACCAACAAACTCCTTATACCCTGACTCTTTTCCTCTCTAAAATTCCCCTCTGTTTCCAATTTTGTATAAGATGTAATTCCTTTGCAACAATGTTCCAAATGATGCTAGATCGCTAGCGGAACATGTCGCCATTAGAATAAAATCTGTGGAAATGTGCAAAGGGTTCTCTCTTCATTTTACAACTACAAAATGTTTTCGTCGCTGCCAATGCCGAAAAATGCCGCTGTTCATTAAATCCAAACAATGGTGGTCGTATTCGAGCAACTGATCAAGGCGAACTTTGATAAGCAATTATGATAATCAGTTCTCAACAATTATTTTTTATTATTAAAGTTCAACAAAATAAAATTTACAAAAATAATATAAAGCTCATATCCTGGCGAAATAGCTACATGGAAGCCGAAAACCGTATCTTCCCTTCCCGTTTTCCTGCCGTTCCCTAGTTTGTAGTGCATTCTTTCTAAAAATCGGGACTTTCTTAAGACCCCGCGGGACGCGCGATAAATTGTTAAAAAATGGGACTGCCCCGCTAAAAGCAGGACGTCTGGTCACCTTAGTTTAGACACTAATGCTCTATCACCAATACGCAACCAGTTTTGAAAGTGTTGGACAGAAGTTAAAAGTCTATAGTATTTTAGTTACAAGTCTGTGATATTTTTCTAAATATCGTCAAAATCTGTATGAAATCAAGTGTTGCTAATGTACTTCGAAAATTTGCGTATCAGGGGTAACTCACAATAGAAGCATATCAACTTTTGACAGAACATGAGGATTTTGAGTAATGTTACTGTTAACCAAGAGCTGATTGGCAATATATAGGATATAATTGTTAACAAAACGATTAAATGGTCTTCAATGTACGTAATGCCCATAAACTTCAACTTGGTCAGCATTATGCATAGTTCGGGTATGATAATATTCCTTTGTAAGAAGCTGGGATTAGGTTCTTATTATTTACTTTTGTTTCAAAAGAATGACGAAACCAGAAAAGCTTATATGTAGTTACAGCAATTATACAGAAGGTATTGCTTTGGCACATTTTAATCTGCGATTAAGCTATTTTAAGAATCAAACTATTAACTTTTTTTTTATTTAATTCAATTTTATAGTTTCCACTCCCGTTACAAACTCTCTTAATTTCCAATTGATGCAAAATGTAAAATCAAAGCTATAAGAAGGAAGCAGCTTAAAACTTAAAACTATTAATGCATTTAAATGCAGCTGCTCCTGATTTTCCCAAAGAAAGGCAGCAAAACGAACCATAAAAATCTGAATAGCAGGAACCAATGCTTATAAATTGTAGTGTTATATACTATATAATGCAATACAATAGTAAACATTTTCAGGAAAAAGAATGTTCTGTTTTGAGTTCCTCAACTTTGAACATATATTCTGAAAATTTTGAGATTTATAGCTTAGCTATCATAGTTTGAAAGCAAAGTTTGTTGTTATACGTCCAAAAAAATATAAATATACAAAAATAAGTAAGTAAATGTAAATATAAGTAAATATACAATTTTATTTAAAAAAATATGCCTTTCAATTTTAAAAATATTTTTTTCTAATAACTTTTAGCATTTTTCGTTTAAATTTTACAAAGGTGCATGGATTGTACACAGTTTCTAAATTCTGGTATTACGAGTAAAATTGTTTTTTAAAATAAAAGTTTGCATTGTTTTTGAATGTACCTCTTGAGAAAAAATTTTCCGAATGAAATTTTAAAAGGCATTTAAAAATACGATTGTATACTAACATATATTACACATACTAAATATCCCACTCAAAAATACATTTCCTAGAAGGAATTTTAAAAATATTATTCTTCCTCATTAAAATTTAACAGTATTTTATAAGACTCATTAACAGCCAAAGTTAACAGCTGGAATTAACTAAGTCGCGCTCTAATTTGCATCGTGCATTCAAATACCATTTTTACTTTAATGACGAAACAACATAAAATGTTTTTTAAAAACATGGAATTTTTCTCACGTGGTACGTGAAAAATATCTTGTTCTCTTTATGTACTTGTGGAACAAAATTAGGATGCCTTTTTGAAAACTCACTTAAGAGGGCAACATCATTAGAGTGCAACATCGCTTCAAAGGAAAAGAACAACTACATATCCCCCAACCTCCTTTAAGCACCAAAAGATCCACCCCACTTTGAGGCCCTGTAACCAGATGAAGTATCTTTTTCCACCGATTTCACCACCGCAACCAGACTAATTGGCAAAAGTTTAACGCCGAGTGTGTTCCCTAAAACTACTTCTATTGCAGCGAAGACTGGAGAGGAAAAAAATTACAACGTAATCTCCCAACGACCAAACAAAAGAGAAACTTTTATAACACTCTTTTAATCCGACACGAAACGATTACTTGCAGTAAATTACTTTAGTAAGTCCCCATCGCCTTACTTTGGTAATCCCCATAGAAGAAATAGGATCTGATTGGTTAGATTTTTTTAGCCACATTTCTTAATATTTTTTTTTACCATTTTTTCCCCTTCTTTACTTCAACCTGTATATATATTCTTTGGCACTATCGCTATGTAAGGTACGCTTATCAGCAGTACACACAATATGGTTTAATCGATGAATTTACCTTCTGGGGTGTAGGGATGGGAAAAAAACTCCCAGGGTGTAAAAAGGTAGGGGGAGACGTTTCAAGGGTTAGGAACGTTCCCTCGCTTTAATATCTCAAAGTTGTTCGGCATGTCAGGGATTACAGGATGAAATAAAAGAAGGGGAATTTTTTCCCCTTCTGTTTAACATAACAACGTTTTAAAAATACGTCTCATTTTAGAAAAAAATTGATTAAGTTCTAATTAAGCTTGCGTGTGCCTTTCGCCTCTTTAGCATTTTTATCAGACTTAATTAATTTTTGGGGGGGAGATCACATCTTATTTATCAATATATTCATTTTTATTTCTTTTGTCAATGCAACAATTAATAAAAATAAAACACGTATTTCTTTTATATATATATATGTTTTAATATAAATGAAAGAGTGAAAAATGCTTAACATGAAACTGAAGGGACGGAAATGTTTTTTTTTTTTTGTTTTTGTTTCGTATTAAAAAAATTTCGTGCTAAACGACTCATGGGTAGAAAAAGAACCTAAAAATATTTTGGATATTCAAACAACTTATTAATTCAATTTCTTGCTAAAATTTACACTTTTAGTTACATGTGTTTAAAGAGGGAGTCTCTTTCTCTGTAAATATATATATATATATATATATATATATATATAGGCCGTAGTTCCTATTGTACTGAAAGGTTCAAAATGAAACTTCAAGTACAATAGGAACTATCAAGTACATATATACTTCAACTTCAAGTTCAAGTATATATGTTATGTGAAACATGGGGCCGAAGTTTAGCCGGAAAATATTAATAGTCGGCATTTTTGTGATAGAGGACACTACAATCTAGTAAATGGTAAGAGAAAAGTGCAACATTTTTTAAAAAAAAGTAACAATTTTGTTTGTTATAGTCATATGTGTTTCATGTCACATGTTCAAAGCTTATCACCGTGTTTTCAACTGCAGCACGCCACATTTATGATGAATGAGGAAAATATATCGAACGATGCTTTCTTTCATCTCTACTGTTTTATTTCCAAGTTCTTAATTTTCGAGATATTTGACGACATTCTATTGCCAGAAGTGAAAATGATTCAGATTTGGTGATCTGGGTGGCCAGATTGTCCGTCTAGGCTGTCCCGTACCACGAAAGTAAAATGAGATAGGCTTATTCTGCTCTTTTCCAATCTATTTTTCTAATTTTTAGGGTTAACATGTCACCTATCAAACGGAACTGCCGTCAGAAAATATGAACTTGGCTTCTTTTCTTGTTTACATGCAATCCAATTCAAATAGAAATAAGGTTCTGCTCATAAAAATAATAAAGAGCCAAGTCTTTTTTATTTCAATGATTTTTTTGATAAAGTGAAGTGAAACAGTGGAAATGGATTTATAGAGAATATTATGAAAGTGACCAAGCCACTTTCACGGGCCATATTACCAGCAAAAAAAGGATGTTTTTCAAAATTTTAAATTTCAAAGAGAAAAATATAAGTGGAAACCAAATTTCTTTTAAAAACTTAAAGAGGAAATAGAGATACAATATTAATAGGCACATTTTTTCGACTTCATTGCAAACATTACAATTTCAGTTTGAAATAAGAGTGACCGTATTACCATCATGAACATTAGTTGATTATAATAATGAACTAAGAATTCCACATAGGGAATAAAAAATTGTTCATTAACGGAGGGTAATTAAAAGTATTGAAATTTAACTAAAATATTTCCTGCAAGAAAGCACAAAAGGTAATCTTTACGCATTAAAGACTTACGATGTACTTAAAATGGAATCACAAATTTAAAACAACAAAATCTAATTGTGATGATAGAGGTAAAAAAGCTTTTGGAAAATAGGGGCATTTGCATTAGTATTTTTTATAAGCATTCAAATTTACTATCTAAAATTTTGCTATTTTTAAATTGTTTCGACAACCTTTGAATAAAAGCTTTTCGATATTTTAAAATACATGGCTGGTATGCTAATGAAAAAAAATTCATGCATATTAATAAGTTTAATTCCTCATTAGTTAAAACAGGCAAAGGACTTTCAAAAAACCGGATTGAAAATTTTCAGTAAAATGAGAATTTGAATCATATTTTTTTTTCATGCGAGATAAATGTATTTTAAATTTATCAGAAACAACTTGATAAAATGACAGGATAGATATTCCGTGTAATCACTGTGTTTATAATAATAAAATAAAAAAAAACCATATTATTTGTCAAATTATTAGAAGCATCTAATCCGATTTTAATGAGCCTTTTTGTGGATTATGCTAAACTACAATGTTGGAAAGAATATTTTTAAAAAGATTTCAATCAGCTTATTTTCAGTAATTTTTTTTCCGATTCTTCCTTATTACTGCTATAATTTTCTTAAGTATTTGAATTAAAATATAATTCATTGCTAATGATTGGTTCCCCATATAATTAACAAGCTTTCTTTTAATAATACTTTTTCTTTTTCGAAACAAAAAGGTATAATTCTTCTGAATAACATTAGCATAGCGCTGTTTTTTCATTGAAATTGCTAAAGCAAATAACTTTATATGTTTGTAATCAAATTGTTATTATTCAACTTTATAGAAATTATCAGGACATATTTATATTTTTTATGCTGTATTACCTTAAATAGGATCTAAATAATTTTAAAAGAGATTTATAATTCAAGCATTTTTGGGGCATCATTATAACAAACTAATTAGCAATTGTTATTAATTAATCATTTGGGTAAAATGTTTTTATCACATTAACGTGAAAGTGCAAATTATTTTAAAATATATTTTTGTTAAATAATGAATGATTTAAGCCTCTTTATTTAAAATAGAATTATTAATGAATTTAAAAAAAAAGAATTATTGCTAAGAAATTTAAAAATCTCTCAGAATTATATTTTAAATCATATTTGTAGTGATTTTTATTATAAGCAAACCTATGCTATATATTTGTGACTGAGACTGTAGCTCAAACCAAAAAAATATGATAATAATTTTTTTAAAAAATTAATAATCGTGCTTATAACTATATTTTTATTTAACATATAAAAACTTACAATTGGAATTAGTCAAACTATATCAATATTAAAGTGAAATTGTACATTTCTGTGAAGTAAGTAATTTATTTGAAGATTTGTGCGTAATTCTAATAAATAATGCAGGTATATATATATATATATATGAACTATAATTGTTTATCTTGTTGAATTATGTTTTTCTTTTATTCTTTGTATTACATTTTCCTATTCAGAGTGTAAAAGAAAACAATCACGCTTTTATCAACATCAATTAACAATAATGAATTCTTAAATTTAAACATTGACAAATGGTGTTCTTTCAACACTATGCATTAATTAAAAAAGATACATTTGTTTCTTTTCATATTAACAAAATAATGTTATCTTGACACTAAGGTCTATTCATAATTACATACTTAAAATGCGAAAAATTTTCCAAGAAACCTTTCGGAGGCAAAGTTCAACTCAAA
Source organism: Nephila pilipes (assembly GCA_019974015.1). Classification (NCBI taxonomy): domain Eukaryota; kingdom Metazoa; phylum Arthropoda; class Arachnida; order Araneae; family Nephilidae; genus Nephila; species Nephila pilipes. The sequence continues at coordinate 507,303 of BMAW01121985.1, forward strand.
CTTTCTCAACTTTTATAACCCGAGTAGTTATTTTTCACCTGACATCGTCTGACACTAACAAATAGAATTCCATCTAAATCCTGTTCTGATTCCACTTTTCCCAAAATGTGCCGTGAAAAGCTAATAAACGCCCCACTGCACAATCAAGCCCACCAAAACAAAACTCGACTAGAATTGAGAAATTAGCTCTGCGTGCCGCGTTAACAAAACTAAAAATCGAAGCCTTCATAACTCTCCTTTAAACCACCTCCACCAACGATCGCGTGCGATGCTGTTCCAGATGATTCACGGTTTCTGCCACCAACGAATTGTTGGGTCGTTCATCAGCAAGGCCCCCAGGAAAGGCAAGTGGGATCAAGCGAAATTAGCCTTTGCTGAAACGTTAATGCTGTCTCTTTTCCCCTTTTAAGACACCGGAATTATGTTTCTGCGCCGATGGTCAAAAGCTTTTGCTACAGAAGAGTTGAGATTCCGGCACCAGAGATGAGGATTTCGTGCAGAATCGAATCGAGAGCTTTTAGAGATGTCGACGAACTTCATTACGGACCGATCAGGTGAATTTTTCTTGAAATAATTGAGTTTTGGAAGGTGCCCCAGACAAATAAATCAGTGGATGAACATCGGATTATTTATTGCGAACACTGCGTTTGTTTCAAAGGTTAATGGCGTGAAAAAAACATCGATTGGAAATTGATAGCTTTTGCTACTTTCTGGTGAAGTAATTGAATATGCTCGCAAAAAAACTTAGTGTTATTTAGATTTTCGAGTTTTACCAGATTTAGGTCACTCTTATGCAAACTTTAGAGTACGATTACTTAAACAAGACTGAAACAAGTAATAAAAAAAAATTTAAGTCAAATCCTACTTAGGTCAACAAAGAAAAATTTTATTTTAGTTACTTTTTATTGAATAATTACAATTAATATAAATATGTATATACATATGACACAATCACAATTATAAATGGCAATTTTTTTCTTCCATATAAAACTAAAATTAATTCATTCATCCGGTAAATTAAATGGTTGGAATGCGGTTTAGCCCAACCACACTTGGCAACAGGAATTATTTGGCGGTATTTTGCCAAATGTGGCTACCATGATCCGCTTTGCAGACTTAACGTTCAGCCAAAAAAAATCGCCGAGTTTGACAATTTTTGAAATCGGGCCAAGTGGTTGGGCTAAACTGCATTTTCACCAATTAAGTTTAATTAAAGGAATTAATATTTGAAAAAAAAAACTTTATTAACATCAAGTGCCATCCAATACAAGTATAAAAAATGTATTTGAACTTGAGAGGATGAATAAAAAGCATTTTATTAATGATTGAAAATTTGAACAAGGTACATATAGGGAGAGTGTGAGCTAATAGTATGAATTTAAAAAAGGTATTAAAATAGCTTTTGGTAGAGTAATTGAATTTGTTAATATGTTCAATAGTGTACATTTTCTTGTAGATTTGGTATCGCTATGCGTATTAGAATAAAAAATGTATTCTAGTTAAATATTAGAAATAATAAATTTTATTTTAAATACTGGTCGAAAGCTGCAATTGCGGAAGCTTTTAATAGTAAAAAATCGTATGCTTAAACATATATCACGATTTAACTGATTTTTGTTTAAAAAAAGTAAAAGGAATTCACGTGATTCAAAAAAATTCCATCAAATAATTTATAACTTTAATGCCTCAAAAATGAATTCCAAAAACACATATTCCATCAAGTTATTTTTAGATGCATGAGTTAAAAGATTTGAAAATAAGAATTATTTCATTCATCCGATTTTATGGAAATTCTTAAATGTTTTCCTAGTTAAGGAATTCGCTTTAATCCAATCCTAGATTAATTACTGTAATGTTACACACGTTGTCATAATTGTTGACATTCGTTTGAAGTAATAAAAAGAGTGTGGGAAAATTAATTCCACTAATTTTTTAAAACAATTTATTACTTTTCTTTTAAAAAAAAATACTTCATTTTTTCTCTTGTTACCTGATTTCTCTTTTAATATTTACAATAAACAGCAACTTAAAGAATGATTCAAGTAATTTTCCTTCAAGATTGTTCATAAAAGTTATAAGTTTATGTTTGAGGAAATAAATTATTAGTTCAGCAACATCTCATTGCCATTTTGAAGTAATCTTTAAAAACAATTTTATTCAGTTTAGAAAATTCTTAAGTTTTGTGTAGCTGCTATTGAAATCAAAATCCCGAGTTAATTACATTTTTAACAAGGCCTAACAGCTTTCTTACTTCAAATCCATCCATCTAGAAGGCAAAAGTTTTTTTTATATATCTAATTCAAATTTTAACAAAACAGATTCACCCATTAGCAAAACAAGCTCAACTTTTTACAAATCAAACTCACCCACTTGAGCAAATAAAGTTATTTTTTTTAAAAAAAAATTATTGACTCATCATATATCAATTTTTTAAATATAAATGTTATTGAAAGACGATAATTTAAAAGAGCATTTGAAAACAGCCACAGTTGATTAAAGTAGTTAGTTGGAAATTTCAATCCACAAAATTCAAAGAAAATTATATTCCTTAGAAAAAGTATATATTCAGGTAAGAATGTATTGTTTATCAACAATACATTCTTATCAGAAATAAGGAACAATGTCAGCAATGCAAAGACATAAATTCCGTTTTTCCAGGGAATTCGAACGAACTACTACAAAAACAGGTAAAGCTAAAGCGTGTTTTGGTACCGCAAATACATTTTGTAAGAAATGGAATGGGTTAAATATTATTTTAATGCATTTTAATATGATCGTATTTTAATTCTCAGATCTAGAAAATGGTTTTCAAAGCCTATAATGATTTCAGAAGTGAATTAATTCACTGATAGTAGTATCATCGAATGAGTTTGATTTGCAAAGGGCCAAATTTCATATGCAAAAATAATGCAAATCCCTTACCAAAGTATACCACTGCAGGAAAGCAAACGCACCCACCCCTTTCTGAATCATCCCTTTAACACGCTGAATCGTTTGTAAGCACTTCCATCCATCAAAACCACGAAACAACGACAAGATTTTGCGTACACATTCCCTCAATCTGATAGGAATATTGAACCGTGAAACAGCGATCCTACTATTGATCCACCCCAATCCACTTGTGCGAGAATTTGTATATAAATATACATCACGCCCCTCTGTATGTATTCACAGAACCAGAATCCGCGTTAATAGCCAAGCATCGAAACCGCACATTCTCTAAGAGCCGAAGAGTTATTGACAAAGACATTAGCAATGCAATGATTACAATTGAATCGACCGATTCTGAACCCGATTGAAGCACGCAGTGCTCCTGCACAAAGTGTTTTGGGGGGGAGCACAAATGCGTATAAAGTGCTTTTCCATAAGCAAGTGTTTGTTGGTGTGGTGAAGATAAACTTCCTATTTTTTGGTTTCTTTCTGTGGAAATGGTGGTAAAATGGCTCGATTGATGATGTTTTGTGGCTGTTGTGGAAAAGAGCCAGTAGGTGGTGCAATACATGGTGATTTTCTTTTCCAGAAGTTTTTGGACATGGCTTATATATTTTCATTTAAAATAATCTTCGTTTGAGTTAGAATAAGGGGAAAACAAATATTTCAGAAAAAGCCATGGATTTTTAAAAATACTTTGTTGTAACGGTTCTGCACAAGTTGTCGAAAATCGATTGTCCGTTATTACTTCGAAGTATGCATCATTTTCAAAATATTTTATTTTAAAAATTATGATGTGCGTAAATAGCATAAATGAGGATGCGAAATTATACTGCAAGTTAATTATATATTAATTTAATATTTTGAGAATGGAATGGGCCTCTAAATATTAGTTCGAAAATAATTTGATAATCAAACATTTTCTGATGAAAAAAGGACAATTCTGAATAGCAAAAATAATATTGATATTTAAAATAAATACTTAAATTAAATGAAAAATTCTATTTTCTATAAATTTAAAGTAACCAAAGTATTGAAAGCAAAATTTTGGAAAAAATACTGTGAAAGTGGTGTTGAATTTTATTAATTGCAATTAAAATAGCGTTGTTCCTTGAAACAAATTCTTTATTCCAACTGCGTATTTTAAAAGTGCATACTTTCAATGTTTTTTATTACAAATCGGAAATATATTTGCACCAAATAAGTATTCCCAAATCCCTAAAGGTTTGGTTAGCTCTGATGTACATAATATAACCATACCTCCTAATATGAATGAAACCATCCATTTTTAGGCAGCTTATCTTGTCCTAAAGCACTGAATGTCCCATTTTCATAAAGAAAGTAACCCACTATTACAATTTTTTTTTAAGAAAAAGGGAATAAAAATTAAAATATGTTTTGTTCAAGCACATTAGCATCAATAATTTGAATGATACGAAAATTCGTATAATTATTGGATGTGTTATAAGTCTGTCCAACACAAAAGCACTAATAAAAAGAATATTTTTTTAAATAAGTTGTGAACTGTCCAAAAAACAGCGTTGTAGTTCAGAGTTCTTAAATTAATGACAATTACCTAAAGTAAATTCTTAGAAATCCTTCTGAGAATCTTATTCCTGTTTGCAATCAACACTAAAAGAATTAAACCAAATTAGTTTTTCAGAGAAATATTAGACCATAAAAAAATTATTCATTTTCACGTGTTCCTTTCATTATTAATAAATCAAAACAATGAAGAAATATTTGTGTTAACTCGTATACACACATACAATTACTTAAAAATCACTAGCTACCACATTTTGAAGGGAAATATAAAAGGTCACTTTAATTGTACATCATGCGTGAAATAATCCGAATAGTCTTAACATCAATGAATGTGAAATGAATAACATGGCTAACACCTGTGACCGAAAAAGTATTGAAATAAATAGATGAATTATTCTAAAGCAAAACTAAACTAGAGAATGTCACTCAACAGTTTCAAGAAAGTGAGAGAGAGAGAGAAAAAAAAAGGTCAACGAAATGAATTACCATTTTTCAACCAGATTTTCTCAGGTAGTTACTCACTCATCTTTGGACCAAAGAAGGAATTCCATAAAAATCGTGATCAGGGTTTTTGGAGGTATTGTCTGGATCCTTGCCAACAACAGGAACCCTGACCTCGGTCAGAAGTGACATCGATTTATCACTGATTCTGAAGAAAGTTGCCTCTCCGTGGTCATTTGTCTTGTTCTGTGCAGGATGAAGACAACTGTTTTGTGTCGGGAGTTCATCACAGTACGAAACCGAAAAATGCTAAAAGGAGAGAAAATGTGACAAGTGATAAAGTTAACGTCATCGGGACTTGAATTGAGATGTATTCTTGGATAGTAACAGAGGAATGGTTCGGGTTAAATCGGATGAACTGCACTGGGATTCTTCCATTTGAAATATTGCTTTTAATCTTTATTTTGTTGTCGTTTTCTACGAGTGATTTTTTGGTGAAAGATTCGTAATATTCGAAATAATTATTCCGATCACTTTTGGAATAGAAACTAATTTTTGCTGTTTTTTCTTTTCCATAAAATTCCAACAATACACCCCTGTCGAAAATAGCCTCCCCCTTCTTTCAATTTACCCTTGAAAAGGCATTTCTAAATAGTTATTCCCATTCGTTTGATGAAAGGAAACAATAATATTTTACATAGAAGTACTATAATTATTAAAATAAGAACTGTTACTAGTAAATAAATATAATCGTTTGCATTGTTTGTATTAAATTTTTCGACTAAAACACACACATTTTACCACTTTTAAGCTTAAAATAAAGCAATATTACAATTTTCTCCTTTCCTGCAAATTATATTTCAAATCATAAACATTATTCTCAATGAATGCTATTAAATATTACATGACATTTATAACAGCATTTTTGTGGAGATAGATTACGACGATTTTAGAATACAAACTAGCGTACAAAATGACCCCACTACTACACTTGACTCGACCCTGAATTTAAAATCTAATCTGGTAGCGACTGTTCTTCATTATTAAACACCACCAACACCTAAAATTTTATTTAAATAATTAATAAGTTCACAAATCCTATTGAAGAGAGCTCAGAAAAAGAACAACATACTTTTTTCTAGGAATATATAAGGTCACTCTCTCTCGAATTCCTCTTTAAATCTAGCTTGTAATTAAACAATAAAGTTTAAGTTTACCAACTCCCTCGCACTGAATAAAACACTTCTTGTATAAGTAGATTTGACTCCTATTACTCTAACCAAGAGTCACTTCTAATCAATTTACACTACAAACGCTTAATGACAATAATTCACTTCAATTGACTAACTAACATCTATCAGTATCTCTTTATTACATGTCTCCCTTCTCCTTCTTTTCAAATATGTTTCACTTATATATCACTATTCCTAATTCAATTCTTTAAACTTATTTCTTATCTTCCTTTAATTTGCCTAATCACGTCGGTTGGCTAAGAGTTGTAATTGTATGCAAATAAAATTGCAAAAAGTTTCAAGGCTAGTGAAGAGAAAACTGCAAATAGGCCAACGTCCCAACCTTCCATTTCGCAAAATTAAAAATAGTATATATCCCATTAGAAAAGCACTCCATTCATTTAAACACAGATGCCATTTGTATTAAAATATATGCATAAATTATATGCATTGTAATTTACTACATTCTACATATAAACTAACTTTCAAAACAGTCCTAACCTTTACTACTTTTGTCTATATCATGAGAGTAATAACAAACTGTCTGTATTTCGCAAAATTCAAAGTATTACCAATCACATCCCCCATTTAAACAAAGACGCCTTGAGAGTTAAATATTAAAAAGCAATTTATACCACATTCTTTAAAAAAGCTAACTTTCAAAATCATCACAATCGTTATTACAAATGACTCTGTCTTTTTTAGAATTTAATAATCAACCTTCTGCATTTCAAATTCGTGTTATTACCGCCCCTTATTCTTTTTTATTGAAAACATAAAATAATCCCCGTACACAACGAATATCATGCAGCACTTACAGAAGTAAATAAAACAAACAGAAAGGAAAGTAAAAGGAAAGACAAATTACAAATTAAATCAATGAAGTAAAAAAGAAATTAATGAAGAAACAAAAAAAATGAATCAAGTTACAAAGTCGAAACAAGTAAGTTACAAAATACTGTGAACGCTGCTTTACTGGGAAAAAAATTTTGAGCCCAGTTTTGGATTATGAAGTTCGAATTACAAACATTTTCTTTTTTTTTTTTATTTAGCTTTCAACAAAACAGAATAAAATGTCTAACACTTTACTTACCACCAACACTACATTCGCTAACTTTAGAAGGGCGAAGGTTAAGTCTGTTAAGGTACATTTTAAAATCACCATGGCCAGAAAGAAACTGAATGTTTTTAAGACTTGGATAAAAATGATGGCATGACAATCTACGAGGAGTTGTCGGGAAAAACTTCTTTATCTGAAGAGCTGAATGGGCTGATAGAATGTACAAATTGTGCCAGAGTGAAACAGCCTTTTCTTTAGATTATTTTATCATAAAAATGCCGAAGAAAATATTTCACTCTGGAATAAACGCATATGTTTTTAAGCATTAAAATTTTATATACATAATTATGTACGACGTTCAAAATATAAACTGACTTCTAAGATAAAAAAAAAAACAACCTTCATTTCAGGTGCCATCTCTTTAGTTAAATAACAACCTTGTATATTTCACAAAACTCAAATTCATATAAGCCCTCTATCCTTTTTTTTTAAACACAGATGCTTTAAGCGTTTAATATACATAGTAATTTACTACGTTCAGCATATAAACTAAATTTCAATACCCTTTCTCGTTACAACATATGTCCCTGTCCTAAGTTTAATAACAAACCTTGAGTATTTCATAGAATTCAAATTCATATAAGCCTTCCCCTCCCTTTGAACACAGATGCTTTAAACGTTAAAATATTATATACATAGCAATTTACTACGTTCTACATATAAACTAAATTTTAACCACCCTCCCCCCTGGACTCGTTACTATATATGGCTCTTTCCTGAGTTTAATAACAAACCTTGTGTATTTCATAAAATTCAAATTCATACACCCCCTCCACACACACACCTCGAACACAGATGATTTAAGTGTTAAAATATTACACAGCAAACATCACAATTTACTGCGTCCTGCTCGGCAAGAAAGCACTCAGTACTAATGAAACTTGAAGCTTTTCGCTTCTTATTTAAAACAACAAGACTTTTGAAATTACTATGTTAATTTCTAGAAAAGAGCTTTAAAGGTTAGTATAGTATATTGCGAATTAAATTCTCGGTGTGAACTCTCCAATAAGCCCTCTCGCCTTTCCTAAAATCGGTTCGTCTTCACCCCCCCCCAGGCGTGCACCTGAATTGCCTTATTCGAGGAGAGAGAGAGAGAGCAAAATGAGCTCTAAAATTCAACTCATCTAATTTAACGAAACAGTAGCTTAAGAATTTCCATAATGGAAATCGTTTCCGTAGAGAGGAACTGCGATTATCTTATTCTAAAATATTGAAATGCGCCGTCCCTTCAGAGAATTATGGCTTGCATAGTACATCGGATTACCATTAAGATGTGAAAATTTAATGGTAAAGATTGGTAAAGTATGGTTATTACGAATAATACAGCTTTATATATGGCTGAAATTTTTAGACGTCTTAAAATTACTCTAGAGAATTTAGTTAATGTATTTTTGATAAGATTGTAAGATATATTTAGTTAAAAACGGGAATATGTAATAAATATTTTTTTTTGTGCTTTCATATTTGTGGAGGTATTTATTTGAAAACCAGTTTTATGCAATTTGCCTGACATAAGGAAAAATGCAAATAACTGCTTACTTTCAATAACTTAAAAGTAATAATATATATATCTACAATTTTTATTTTCCTTATTAATACACTTTTATGAAGTAGTTTGTGTTATTTTAATCTTGGCAGTTTTTTTGACAAAGCAAACTGACTGGTTTTCTATGGCCAACGTTGTTTTCGTTGAGTCGTGGGTTCAAGTCCTGACACACTAAAAACTCGCTGTATTGCGAGGCTGGGCTGATGCACATTAAATATGACAGAGGGCTCTAGTCCTTCCATTGGCATGATGTGGAAGTTTCGAGAGAGAGGTGTCCGGTCAGGTTTTGTCCTCGTCACTTGACCGAGGTTCAAAGCTGCGAGATCCTTCACCATTAGCTCCGAGTTGCTTTTCATTGTGATGTTAATAAACAATCACAATGCACATCACTTTGATAGTATTTTTAAAAATTTAAAATTTATTACATTGGTTATATTATTACATAAACAAAAAGAAGAGCGACTTATAATTTTAAAAAATAAAGGGGGTAAAGTATAATGCATCATCCTCAAAACCTTAGTTATGCGCGTATTGATAAAAACATTAGGTAAAATAATTTTCTTTATTTGTATTTCATTCACATTGACAAGTTTATAAAAAATGCTGTTAATGTTAAAAAAATATCGATTGTAATTTTTCTGAGAGAATATTTCAAGATAAGTCCACGAGTTCCTTTTTATTAAATTTTTTTTTAATCTCTCTTCAAATTAATTTTATTTTCTAAAAAATTCTCTTTACTGAGGAATTCTAATACCTCTTACGAAGAAATATTAATGTTCTTTGCTGAGAAATATATTAAAATATTATTTTTGCTTCTGGCTAATTCTACAATATAAAATATTGATGTAGTGATTTTTCTTAGTTTTTGTTTTCAAAATTAATTTTTTTTGACGAAAAAACACATTTTTTGTTCATTTTTAATTACAGACATTTACTTGATTGGCTTTTGTAAACTTTTTTTTCTCCTCCGAATTTTATAATTTGAATAATGTAAAAAGGAAAACTCTAAGGCAGTTTTATTACGCATTTAAAATTATATCTTTTCTTTTTTTATTTATTTCATTTGAAGTTTGACTTATTTGATCGAAAAGATTTCTCATTTGAAATTAGACATTTATTGATCAGAGTAAAAGCAATTGCGCGAAAAGTAATGTTATTTATTTATGTTGTTGTTAAAAAGAAATCAATGCGAGCAAAGAATACTGCTAGTTTTTTTTAAAAATAGTGTATGGAAGCAAAAATAGAGCTAGTAAACTGTTTAGCGAGTAATTTACGAGAAATTATAGAAATCAAAAAATAATGCAAGTTGCTTTTAAAGAATATCTTTTGTGTAGTTGCCATAATTATTTAGTTTATTATTTTAACTTAAAAGAGATATTTTCATATTTTTAATCTCGTTTCTCTGATCATGAAATTAACAAAGAAGTAAATGCAATAAGAAAAACGAGAGTTTAAATATTTAAGCACGAAGAATATTATGGCTAGATTTTACTTCAAACACATTACTCCGTCAACCATTAAAACAGAAAAGCATTTCAAAATTATTGAAATACAGATAAGACTAAATATTCAACGTAATTTCCCTTACAGCTGTCTACGTCCAAACTTCATAACCTGCAAAATAACAGTTCAAATTCAAAGGTGAGATAGCACCTATGAGATTTGCTAAATACTTTCGGATGTGACATTTTGGTGAACAATGTTAAGAATGAAACGCGATAAAATAACCTGCCAAAAATCCTACTGTACACTTTTGCATTTAATTGATAAGTTATTGACAACTTTTCAGTTGTGATTTACAAACAGGAAGCTTGATGTTGCTACGAAAATTAAACTTCTTTCATTGAGAGATAAATACATTTAATTGGAAAATCAGATTAAAACCAGCAAGTCAAATGTCATTCGACATTTTAACATATTCAGCAACATGGAAAAATGTATATATGTATAAGTGAAGATATCGAAAAGTTATGTGTTTAAATTAATACTAAGAATTAACCGATATATTTGACTAAAATGTATTCTGCGTAATAATTGGTTCTTATTTACAAAGCTTCTATCTCGATTATTTTTAGTAACAACTACAACATTTACGATATCCTTTCGTATATATATATGTGTGTGTGTGTGTGTGTGTATGTATGCGTGTGTGTATGTGTGTGTGTTACATTTTTAAAATTACAAATAAAACATTCATGGCTGAAATAATAAAGGCCATCAATTTGCCGAGTAATCTTTTTATTAACTATTCGGTGAGAGAGAGGCCATTTTGCATACAATTTGAGCGTAGAGTCACCCAGCACGACCGAAGCGAAAAGAGAAAGAATTTCCCCATGGTTTTTAATATATACAAGGAAATTTTTCTTTATTTCACGTGGTCTAGGTGTAGGGATTCTTAGGACTTAAGCTGCAAGCAGAAAGTCTTGTAGGGATCTAGTCTAGTACTTCGACGTGTAGAATTTGATGACACTGCAGATTTCAAATGCGCGTGAAATGGTAAAAGTAAAGTTAAAAAGAATAATATCAGGAAATAAAAATGAACACTTTACTTTTTAAGAGAAAGAATGGGAAAAATTAAAAGATTAAATTATTTTTCAAAGAAACTATTATAAATTAAAGTTAAATCGTTACACACACACATGTATATATATAGTAGGATCCCTTTGACTGAGATCTGACTGTATGCAAATTCTCATAATAACCTTTATTTGTTTCACCCACGTATTTTGAAAAATCACTTTTTTTTCTTAAATCATCTATCAGCTATGAATGTGTGGAAGGAAAGTGGGGCAGTGGAAGAACTCTACAAATATCCTGCCCAAAATCAGCAAAACTTTTTTACACCACTTAAAACCAGTGACCAATGCCATACGATGCTACATTGTCTGAACAGAAATTACAAAAAAAAAAAAAAAAAAAAAAAAAAAATCTTTAAATTCACTTCTATCGTACCCAAAGAAGACGTTTTTATTTTTAGTAACTATCATTCATGTTCCACCTCAATATAAAGATAGTTTTCTCTAATGTTTAATTTTTCCTATTCTCCAGTTATTCTAGATATCTCGAATTGGTTTCGGCTCCAATTAATGCGACACGTAATAATGTTTTACTGACACCTCACCCCTCTATTAAGATACTAAAACTTATGAGAGAAAGCCTAGTGAAAGAGAAAGGCAAAAATTTAGAATAATAGAAATAATGTAATTAATACTCCTCCATACTTTGGAATAGAATAATGTGTGTTTATGTTGTTATTACTGATCAAACCACTATACTTCAATGAATTACATTATAATAAACCAAACAAAAAACAAGTAACAAACCAAAAATCAGCAAAATTCAGAAAATCAACCGTGGAAAACAGAAGAAAATAAGTGTAGTACACACACGTTACATCAAATTCAAATAAACTGCAAACAGCAAAAATATATTTAAATAAACATCGAAAGAATAGTAAAACCAATAAAATCTAAGAATATATTAATTAAACAAAAAGTAAGCATGCAAAAAACAATATACATATGTATCAGAATAATACAATAAACTTATATAACATTAAAATATATTAGTATTAGTTAAAGGACAAAAGACAAGCTCACTAAATTACCATGATATTTTTTGTTGTTACTTTTTTTTTACTTGATCTGCATGCAACATTAGAAGGAATACTACGCGTACGTGCTATAAAATTTTAACGATCGTTTTTAAAATATTGTAAAATAATTTCGTTTTTGTATGATGCAATCACTATTAGTAGCCAAATCATTCGCAATTTAAAAAGAATAAGGGGGGGAAAGCGTTCTTGGCTCGCATGTGTTTTTTAAAAAAATTATTCTTTTCCTTTATGTATGGACTCAAATATTTTCTTTTCTTTCTAATAACTTATCTTATTCTAATATATTCAGATATTCTAAAACTAAATGTGATCAATTTTGAATTCCTACAATCATGTTATTAAAAAAACATCTTGAACTTTGTCTGCAACGTAGAATCTTTCGTAAAATAATCACGTAGTCCAATTTACTAAGTAATTTGCATTTCATTAAAATAAAATTGAATTCAATTTTTATACGCATCTACCACACAAGAAGTTGGCTTCTATAATTACTATAAAAGCACAGAATTCTTTCTGTCACCTTTTCCTTTGAATAATAATTCAGTGATTTAAATCTATTTTGTGTGAACAATGGGATTAAAAATCGACTACTATAACATAGATGTGATTTAAAATTAACAATTAATGCCTGCCACGTTTTTAAATAAGAAAGGGGGGGAAATCGATATTGGGTAAATCACATCAGAATTTTTCTGTACTATTTGTGTTATTTATTGCCAGTAATACTAAAAGAATGAAAGCATTTGTATTGATGCGTCTATTCCGCTGAAGGAATTTAATTCACGAAAAATAAAATATAAGAAAATAATTATGATTTATCTTAAAAACGAGAATATTAATGTGTAAAATCATTTTTTACAGTAATGCAATAAGTATGAATATTAATATGACGATTTATTTTTGAAGCATCCAGATAGATTACAGTTATGCTTAAATACAACAATATTCATTTAATTTATTTTTACGATATAATATCTTCTCTAGTCCACTATTCTTACAACAGGGAAAATATTCGAATAATATATTATCATTTTTACATTTAAATAATGAAGCATAATTTTCATCTATTTTTGTGCGAAAAAATGAAAAGCACGATGTCTCAGAAAGAAATATAAATACTAATTTGGGGTCTTTAAATAATAATGAAGATTCTACTCATGGTAAGCAAAAGGGACAATTTTGTCAATCCTGCCACAAGAATAAGAAAATAGAAATCAACAATACAAAATCTTAAGAAAACCTGATTTATGACATTTTATAATAGATGTTACATCTCAAAACCAGATTCCGTGCGTTCTAAACATAAGAAAATGATATTGGGATAGATTAACACTGTGATGTTGGGATGTTTGCGATTTTTTCTTCACTAACCTCGGAGACATTTTGTAAGTTGAATTGCATACAATACCTTTCCAACCAAATGAAATATGATTAGGTGAAGTTTGAATAGAATTGAAAGATAATAATGTGTTATTGATTGGAGTGGGTCACCGTAATTAAGCGTTTATATTGATAGTTGTTGGAAGTGACCTCTGATCAAAATAATAGAAGTAGAATCTGCTATAATTGAGAAGTATTTGAATTGGAGCGAGTGATTTGGTAAGCTAAGATATTATTATTTAACATAAACTAGGATTTGCCTAGATAAGAGGGATTGGAGAGAGAGCGAGAGATCTTGAAAATTCTTTGATAGATAGTAAAATGTGTTGTCCTTCTTACATATCTTCAAATGGAATTTAGAACTTATTGAATATTTATTTAGACTTTAAGATGATGGCGGAGCTAAATAATGAAGGAAATAAGTCTCAATATTATCAAATAATTTTGAAAAACACAAATTATCACCAATCTGTTCATCGAAGCTTCCATGTAATTCTGACCTATTCGAAATATTCGTATTTTCCTCAAATGATAAGTTTTTAATCATGATTTTTAATTGTTATTAAAAATTCAAATATATGCAACAAAAAGCCAGTTAATAAGTTGTGACGTAGGCATTATAGTGATTTTCCCTTCGATTCTTTGGATTTCTTTCCGATTACGTTTAAATTCAAAACTCCTTCCAATGAATGAAACGTAACTTGCGTAGTAGAAGAAAAAGATGAAGTTTGTGTAATTAATACATGGGATACACACACACACACATATATATATATGTGTGTGTGTGTGTGTGTGAATAAAAGAGGTAAATTACATTTATAAGCAGCGAATAATTGAATAATAGGGGTTGATGGCAGTCATTAGTTTAGGGTGTGATAAAGATATTGAGCTGAAAGTAACAAGTGAAACATCGGTAGCTGACTGCGTTGAATAATTATAGGACTGAAGCGAGAGAAAAGCGAAGAAAAGTAAATAACTCGAACCCGACTGGGTTGGTAAGAGAAAAGTTAATTTATTATTGAAATGTTAGATCAAACGTGTTAAGATATTATTTTCACAGAAAAAACACAAGAAGGATCAAAACTTAAATTTTCGTAAATACCTGAATAAAAGAACTTGATTATTATCTGACTCTCTCATCACTTTACTGTGTTAGTTTGGTATTCTCTAATTAAGTTCAACGATGACAACTGAAGAATTAAACGGAGGGGGAGTACAACGTTATTCTCTCACTAGTAATAGAATGTAAAACAAAAATACTAGTTCCTTATACAAATATCTTGCTATATCTATTGATGGCCCAGTGTTACAATCCAATTTCTTAAAAGGAACCATTATTATTCTTTCTCTATTATTAAAAAAATGTGCAAAAAGAACTTCGGGTAAAATAATATAATCAGATAAACCTGGAAATATGAATGGTCTCGTAGTTCTGTCCGAATTTCTCATAGAATGATTGTGACCTCATCGAAATATTTTCATTCTTCCAGAATGATCATACCATTCTATCCTATGGCAATGCCCCAATCCTAATCATATCCAATGAAGCGCCCAGAATAGTCCAAGTCCACCAAAGCAAACAATTAGGCTCATTATGTACAAGAGGAGGGTTCAATCAAGGACAGCACTAAGTCCCAATTAAAGCTTTGAGTGACAGGCCCTGCTTTCTCAAAGGATTATGGCACATATTGGGTCGTAAAGGCTTGGGTCAAAATCCACCTTTTATGAGGATTATGCTTTGATTTTTACTTCCGTATTTACGTGCCAAAGTGGTGAATAAATCCCAATTACGGATTTTATCTGACACGTTTATTCCTAAATAATGAAGGGGATATTTTGGTCTTGGGGAAAATGTATTCATAGAATTGTTTTTAATGATGTTATTCGAAATAGATGGATGTTTATGATGGGTCAGAATAGTTGCTTTCTTGTTATGGGGGGTAGAGGGCTGACCTATTGGACGGTGACCTATCGGATAAAGATTTTCGATTGTTATAAAACGATAAAAGTTTGTCTTTGTAACCGTCATCTTGGAAGGTAAGAAAAATGATAAAAAATAGTAACCAATGCCCTTTCTCTGCAATTTTATCTACGAAACTAGTTCGATATTTGGGCCAATGTCCAGCAGTTTCAATCTTGACAAAAAGAGAAAAGAAGAGAAAAAAAAATTCAATAGGCATCAACATAGATATGATTTCATCAGTAGTTAAAGTCAATAACTAAATATCTAGAATGAGTTAATGGTGTGATGTTCCGAAAATGTTTATGAATTTTGTAGTTTCCTTTTTTTTTTTCTTTGAAGATATTTATTTCTCAAATTATCAAAACTATCAAACGGAAATTTCTTACTTATGAGGGGAAAGCTATATAAAAATACGAAATAAATACCTGTTGTTTAAAACAGTATGATTTGTCTGACTAATACATCTAAATAAAAAAAATATATTATTATCAGCATTTTATTAATAATAATACCATTTCTTCACTTTCTAGATCAGAAGAAAGGTAAAAAATTTCAAAAAAAATTCATTAAAAAATTCTTAAATTTATTACGACATTCTGTAACCCGACTTACGTCTGACATCTTAATTATAACTCTAATCACAAGATCGAAAGTTAAATTTAAGTTCAAACACAAACAAAATAGTTAAAATAGTCAATTATACCTAAAATGTAGTTTTTATTGATTCTCTGATAAAGGGGATGGTCTCAAATTGTTTAGTGTCTTTATCCGTAAGTACTAACAACTTCTATATTCCATCAAAGAATACGCTTACCGGAACATGACGCAAGTACCTCCTTCAAGTATTTAGCCACTCAAACAGCGTTGAATCCTAATCCCACCACATCAGCTATGCACACCAGAAAACTTCCTCACACATCACTCTAACACCCTTCCTATTACCGTAACTTTCTAATTATTTTTTCAATTTTTGGTCGGTTTTATACGTTTTGATTATATCTGTTCCCTCCACTAAAGTTACTTAATTTGCTTCACGTTTAATTTGATTGGAAGAAACTGAGAACTTAAGTTTCGAAATCAGAAAATAACTCCAGATGTTAGTCAGAGGGAATTATCGCGAATGTTCATTTCATAAACCTCGTAAAATAAGGACGGACAGAAAAAATGGAACTTTTAAATAAATTATCTGTTACGATTTTCTGTTTCAATGAATTTTAGAGAAAAGTGCTGTTAAAAAATTCGAAAACAATTCAGAATATACTAATATTATGGCATTCATGAGTTTCTTCAGATCATTTCATTTTGAAACAATGCTGGAGACTACAAAAACGCTTTAAACATTCATTTCACTTCACTTCAGATGTTTTATCAGATCTTTCAGAAGTGCACGAAAGGGAAAAAGTTTAGTGCCACGGAATCACACATCGTAACCACAACATCCAGAGAATTCAAAGAAATCTTTTTCTCTCGTGATATGATGTAATTGTCTTCAAAGAATTAACGTGTGGAACCAATGTAAGCTATGTACATAGAAAATACTACACAATGCACAATGAACTTAGATAATTGTAATAACGTGCTTTCGAATTTATTAAAAGGCTTAGGAAATTCTAATTTCGTAAAAGAAAATATGCACATACATTACATCAACAAATTAGAAATACATACTTTAAATACCATTCATGTACAAGTACTAATATTTGAATTTTTAACTAAATAAAGGCTTATATTTCATTAATGCAATTACTATACAGACTTTCTTGATTTCCTTCGATTTTGTAAGAATTGTTTGGTTGTTATTTTCTAATGTAGATAATAACGAAATAATTTTAAGACTTAATCATTCTTATTTTAATTAGCTTTTTATCTCTTATGATATATTTACTGTAACTTTTTCCCTCTTTCATTGTTCTAATTAACATACAATTGTTGTTCGAAATACGAATAAATATTGAAATAAATTAATCTTTTCGGTTCATTTTAATTATTATCTAAATTTTAATATATTAATTTTTAATTTTAATATCTAAATTTTAAATTTTTTATTCGGTTCATTTTTATTATTATCTAATTACTATTGCCTGTTCACAAAGAATTATATTTTACTTTTATAGGTTACACTTTTATGGGGAAAAAGACTCATAAATAATTCGAATATTTTACCCCTATAGAAATCAAAATGAATTTATAAATATGAAATTTGTTTAGCTCAACAGATAAGTAACGTGTAAAGATTTAGAATGAAAAAATAAGGAAGAATTAGATAAAAATGGAATAATTGACATTATTCATTTATTACACTTTGAAGCTGTGAGCAATTTTAAAAAATTAGTTATTTATAAGAGAACAATTTTTAAGGAAAATATTTATATTCACTATATATTGAAACACACTTTAAACATGCATTTCAGAAAGAAAAAAAATTCATTATCAAACAAACTATTATTTAAAATTTTCCTTTTTTCGACATGTTTCAATATTTTTAAATTCCTACAACTTCCCCAAATTTTAATACTTTCAAGCAAATTTCCCCACGTGTTCTTAGAAGTGTTTCTCACTATTCTGACCCTAAGTCTAGCTGTCGTAGTGTAATTTATAGTTTTAAAAATGTTTTTTCTATCAGTTACTGCAAAAAATAGTAAAATAACAATTATATTTATTTTTGTGTATATATATATATATATATATGTGTGTGTGTGTGTGTAAATCCTGATATACATAATTATCAAGCATATTATACAAAACAATCAGAATGAATATCAAAACTTTGTTCGGATGACAAAAAATCCATAGCATTTTAAGTACACTATCATCATGAAAAATAAGTTGCGAAAAAGCATTTTAAAGGTTTAAAGGTCATTGAAATGATTTGGCACACTGTTAAAAAAATTTTAATTTGCTAAATAACGTTGCAAAAACTATTAGATTTTGTACATAAATTCAAAACGGTGTTATGCAATTAAAATAATGTAATAAATGTTTTTTTCCCTCGATATTTCGGTTATTTTAGAGTACTGTGTCATCTTAATATCTTTTAACATAAAGATAATGTAAAGACTAATATTTAAGAGGATTTCTGTGATTTTTGGGCGTCATATCTCCTTTATAAAGTTCGTTAGAATGTCTTTGAAAAGAAATAAAATTCCATTTTTAAGATTTTTGCACTTTACTAAATTCTTACACGTTATCTAATTAAATGGAAAAGATAATTTTAAGTTCTTTTTTTAAATTTGAGACCTTATATAGTAAGAATTGGTGTTTTCATTAGTGCCTCTGTTTTTAAAAAAGATATTAATCAAAAATTCGATTTTAATAGACTTTTTGGGGAAATAAAATTTAATTGACCAAGCTGCTTATATGAGTTTTTATTAGCGATACAATATCCAAAATTTCTAATTTTGTACTTTTTATATACAATATAATAACTCAGATGCTTTAGACATACTTTTGTCTCTCATTCGGTTGTAAGAAAGCTGTTTTAATTTTTTTACTAGTTAACCTTTGCATGTCTCTGTTTGGATATTGTTCTTTTAGAATATTCTATTTTATTCTAAATATTTTAAACTTTAAATTTTAGAACATTTCTATTAATTTATTTCTTGTACGATTTGTTTTTGAAAATATATATATATAAGTTTTATAATATTTCTATTTTTAAATTATTCTTTGTTTTATTTTATTTACCTTGATATTAATACGATACATGATAAACGAGATATCTATACTTGATATCATTAAATATATTGAACTTATGTTTTGAGTAATATTATAATTAGATCTTATAACAACTTCCTTTTTGTATTCGTATATTGCTTCTATGTAACTAAATGAATCACAAGTTGTGTTGGAAGTCATTAAATGTTTCAAGTTAATGCATTTGTTAATGGATTTTCTTCATTCGTTAAATTCGAGTCGAATAATTAATATTCAATTTTCTTGCAATTAAATTTAACTTTTATAAAAACATAAATTGATTTGTATAATTACTCTATATGAATAATATTCAACGAAACAACATGTGATTACTGTAATCAAAAAACAGTTAATGCTTCATTTTTTCCACTTCATTGAAAATAGCTATTTAATAATCATTAATGATCCGGTTGAAAAAGTAATTTATGAGGGAAGTGATACGAAATCAGTAACAATGAAACTATGTACTTAGTAAGCGGAAACAGAACCCATAATGCAAAAATTGAAAAAAAAAGAAAGGAAGGAGGGAGGGGGGAGAGAAACATTAACATTCTACAAGTGGTATATGGCAATTTTTTTAAAGAAAAAAAGAAAGCATTTGATGAAAGAATCCGAGATTAATAATATGTTGTTAGAAAATTATATCATTTTGATATGTGCACAGGTTAATAGTGAAGGAAATTAACAAACAAAATAGTTCTGATCCGGTCGGCAACTCTTAAGATTGTTACCTAAGCAAATAACTGCAATCAAGAAGACACCAAATTACGATAATGAACACCATTACCGCTTTAAGTCGTAGTGAATGTCTCTTATCGCGAACTTTTTCGAACTTATTTTTTACATGCCAAGTATTCTCCAGCTGGATAAGCAGATGGTTAATATTAATAAAAAAAATTCTCAAAACTTATTGGGTGTGTCATCCGGTTATAAATTAAAAACAACTTCCATCATTATAACTTCAAAATACTTTTTATAGAAGACATACTGAAACTAAAGCTGACGTTTTGGATATCGAACAATAAGGGTTGATCAAATAAAATTTATACTAGAATGAAAAAAGATGACATTGGTTAATATGTTCTTTCAGTCCCATGATCTTCGTTGCAGATACTGTCTTTGAATTTTGCTTACTAGTCAACTTTAAAGAATCATGTTGTCTCTAGTAAGATATTAGCTGCCTTCCAAGACAATAGTCGTATCAGATATCCTTTCATACTTGACATGAGAAATTAATTGCAACTTTTCCGCATAGAAAAGATTTGTTTATTTAGAATACTTCAGTGTCATAGAGCGTTACTTTTGTACTCATTCTGATCATTCAAGCAGGTGAAAGTCTCCGAGACAAGGAGGGGAAAAAAAGAACTTTAGAACAATTAAAAAACCTGCCACACCTCTCAGGGTTCGGCAGCTTTAAAGTGATCGCTGTGATAGATACTTTTATTGGGAACTTGTTAATTCTTCAAACAAAAGCGTTGGGTAGGGTTATTTTTCTCATGGATATTCAAGGCCCGGATCAACTTGACATCTAGCAAATTTGAAGCATCAATGAACAGCAAACAAAGAGAGATTATTCGCTTAAAAAGCTTTTCAGTGTCCGCCGTTGGGAAGCTTCAAATTGATGGTCTTTGTTCTCCTCTGGCTTGCCAAATCTGTGGTAATTTTACTTAAAAAATAAGATGTGTGTCTTAGAATAAATCTCTTATGATAGAGATTGAAGCACAAATTATTTATCAAAATACCAGTTTCTTTTTTACGGTATATGTTTTTTTTAAATGAAGCTAATACCTCATTTTTTACGAGTAATAATCCTGAAATAATATCCAGTCCTATACGTTACCAAGTAATAAGCTACTGAGGAAAGTATTAAAATATTTTTCTGTGAGGTATTAATTTTCTTATGATCTCAATAATGAAGTTTTGGGATCTAGTTATATCTTTTCTGCAACAATTAGCTAAACTGTCAAAATTAATGTACATATATTTTTTAAAAAAAAAACGTTTAACTAAATTTAAAGTACATAAGAACTCACTGAGTCTTACACAGAATTACCTCCAAATGTCATTAAAATAAGTTTGATTTTTTAATAATACGAGTAAAACAAGATCACAACTAACTCTTAAGAATAATTTATTAAGAGGTTGTTACCTTTTTTTCAAAATGTATGAGAGAAATCTAAATTAATATTATAAAAATGTAGATTTGAATGAATACGTACACAGCATGTAGCTTTAAAAGGAAAACAAACACAAGTACAACAAATACTAAACTAATCAATTTCGGTATATGGATATAACTTTTCCCAAGCGTTTGTTTTTAATTCCTCTTAAGTATTTCATTTTGAAATATTGAAAGAAAATTTTAAAATTTAATTTTTTTGAAAATAAAATCCACGTATTGTTTTTCATAAAAATCTCTGCTCCAATTCTTTAGCAAGACAGTTTCTACGACAGTCTTTATGATAATGTAACTAAATGTCTGAAACCCACTTAGAATGCCTACATTTAATAATCCTCTTACTTAAGAATAATTTCAGCAAGTCCTCTCACCTCTTATGCAAATTCGCTCTCTGTTGTATTGTTTGCTGAATCCCAAGCAGAACGTGTACATCAAATTGTTAAGCCCCCTGAGTGCAATAACCAAATTATCACCTTAATTCCAAACAGCTCAGCCGAATAAACTCATTGCATTCATTCTCCGAAGTCAATAATTTCCGCCTTGTTATCACATCTCATTTACATTTGTATACGAAGCTCTGAGTAGAAAATTACAACACCACCCGCTCATCAATCAATTGATAGCTTCACTTCTGGATATCAGGTGCTCCGAACCAGAGGCGGCCATTTAATTTGACTATTGTGTGTGTGCCTTCCGTGTCTGACCAATATCAACAATATGTGCAAGGACAGCGTGATAAAATCAATCGTTCACGGTCCCTAGTTATTTTCGGCTTAATAAGTGTATACTTAGAGGTCGAAGGAGTACCAGAATGGCCTTTACATCATTTCTTCCCAATGATTGTCAAATGATTTCCTGTCCATGCACGAATGCGTGTCTGTTTTGTTACAATTGGAAAAGCAAAATTACCAAGTATATATTCTTATTTCACTTCCTCCCCCCCCCTTCTTTGCTAAGTGCTGGAATGACATTGGCAGATGGTGTTCATATCATGCGTATCGAAGGCGGGGTTTGGAGGGAAGATTTACGTCTTTTAAAACAATAGTCGGGCGCTGGACTTGTACGGTGGCAGATTATTTATCATAAATTAACATAACAGCTTGTGAAGGAGTTGCATGCGCTCCATGCAAGCGAGATTATTCGAAGGAAACTGTCAAAAGATAGAAGTGTTCGGTAGGTCATTAAGTATGTTATTGATGTTCTGGATTTCGGTTTCGGGTTGTGACATAAGTGAATGACATGTTAAAGAATGGTGTTCATGTCGAAGAATGTCTTTGCTTTGGTTCGTTAGATGTTCAGGTTGTTAAAGATGGATTTCTGCATGGTCGGTAAATCAAGCAGATCTTAGGATACATTTTTATGAAATCATAAAATTTTGAAACGGTGATGAAAAAGAGAATTCGGACGCATATTTGTGCAGATACCGAAGAATTTTGTTCTGGAAAGTTAATGATGTGTAGCAGACTGAAAACCATTGGGCAAAAGTATGGATGGTTAAAAATGAAGCGTCCGTGGCAAATGAAAATGATACACTTAAGAATGAATTATGCATTATACAACATTGTATCTCACATTTTTTTTTTTTTAAATTCGTTTTGCATGCTTTTGAAAACTTCTCAAATCTCTATGATCAAGATGGTACTTAACGCTTAATAACTGAACACTGTATATTGTATTATAGTAATAGTAAAACAATTTGTAGAATTTAAAAGAAAACGCACTGATAGACTAAAAAGTTTGCTATCTCAAAAAATTGAAGTACTTGACAGAAATGGAAAAACTAGTTCTTCATTTTAATCAGTATAGTATTTAAAATGTATGCTTTCTAATCTGGAATCAGTTTTGAACAAATTGCCTGTGAAGTTAAACCAAAAATAAAAAAATATCTCCATGGAAAACACTTTTAAGAGAAACTTATTCACATTTTTTTTTTCAAAAAGGGATAAAGCTTTCTATCAGCTAATTCAACAATGATCAATCGATTGTAAAACTTTCGACGTACGGCAATTTAAATAATCTAGCAAATTGTCCGTGTGGTGGATCCTACAAAACCTTTTTGAAATTTGAAAACTCTTTATTATAAAAAATTATTTTGCGTCCGAATTTAATTGAAAAAGGTGACATAAAAACATAAAATATTTTCTTGATAAGTATCTCTATAATCTTCATGTATAGAAGTGTTTGACATAAATATACAGATGTATGAAGTAATTTATTAACCTAAAAATGACACAAAGTTTCTATGTTCTCAAAAAAGAAAAATCGAAGTAGATCACTCAAATATGAATAATGCTGATGATAAGAGCAATCTAAAAAAACATGTAGAATTTTCTAACAGATATTTTCATCAAATCCATTTGCAATTAAACCATTCTTATGAATCCTCTACAAAATACGGAGCCATTTATAAAATCTCCTATCATTCCTTAAACTTTTAAATTCTTTATCATAGGGTCTTCTCCAATACATAAACAGACCAAACAGTTTATTCATGATGGCAAGGCTAAAACACCAAAACATTCCGGTAAGCAACCCACTGCAATGTATCGATCAATTAGTAATCGTCAAGCACCATCGCAACGCACTCGGTAATAACAACTTATAACCATCTTAATATTCCTATACGCGAAAGCCGATGCCCCTAATCCACTTGCAATCAAGTTCTTCTATCCGATGAAGAGGCTAGACTATGTGATTAACAAGTAACGCTCCGGCTGGCCGGATCCAAGATCGATCCGGGAAGATCTTCCTCCTCCGAATAAGGGATTTGGAGCGTTAATTGTCTAACTTGACCTTCCCACATAAGGGTCTTAGCAACTCCAAAGCGGATACGAATCGACGTCCGGGAAGACTGCTTCAGGTCTAGTTGCCGGATATGTGAGTGTCTGATTGGAGGTTAATGTGTCCGGAACCTTGCTGTAATTCGAACGACAATGAAATGAAACTATTGGATAATGGTTGTCTTGCAGCATACAATAAAGAATGGGATCGTAATTCCAATTCAGTGTTGGAATTAATAATTTGGAAATGTAGATGACGTTGCACAGTGTTTCAAATGTTTGTGTGAGAAGTGTATAGTAATAGACACAATGATAGGGTTTATGAGGGTTATCTATTATGTATCCGTTACGAAATCGCTTGGAAATTCCAGTCATTCTAACAAAGGATAGTAAATGCGTTGCCGAAATGGAAATTCAAATGAGCTGCTGATTTAATTTATTAGTAGGTGATGTAAATTGAGAATTATAGAGCTTTTTGGTCTTACTGAACTTCTTATTCATAAGATATGGAAAAATTCCTTTATTTTTAAAATTTATTTGTCTTAAAAGCTTTCATTTCAAAGAAAATAAATCAAGAAATGAGAGAAAATAAAATGATTATTGCTATATGTAATCTATTGAAACGTATGAATAAATAAAAGTGGTTTTCAATGCTATCAGGCAATGCATCATTAGATAAAATTGTGTTTATTTTTTCTTGTAAAATATTAATGTGAAAGTTAAAATAGTTATATATATTCAGAGAATATACTAGTTTAATGTTTTAAAGTTTTTTTTTATGATACACGTCAAACGTAAAGAAAAAAAAAGCATTTTTGTGAATGTCGAATCGGCTAAAATTACTGCTTTTTGATAGCAGATTTTGTAATATTTTTAATACCCCAAACATTTGAAAAATGAATGGAACCCAAAAAATAGAGATGTATACCTTTAAATATTTTTTTTACAAATTACATACATGAAAAAATTGTTTGGTTTTGAAGTTTCATTATATTAGCACCCCTTACTCATAAACTTATCTTTTGATCTTAGAATTGAAAAAGTACATGCAATTTTGTTTCTATCTAACAGTGAAGAAATCTGCTTTAAGCTATGTTTTTTATACATAATTCAATTTTTTCTTAAATTTCATTTCCTTTGGACACAAGATAATGTAATATAAACATTAATGAGTTTCTGTCGAGGATTAATACTGAAGGTTGCTTTTTATAAAACAATTTTCTGTACAATCTGTTTCTGAACAATTGATTTACTGAAAGAAATTTGCTTGGATGGAAGTGTAATTATACGATTATACGTATTCAAATTAACTGATAATTTTCCCTATGTACTTAAACTTTATAATATCTTAAGTGATTTCAACATAGAAGAAAATGCTCTCTTTTACTCGATTGCAATTTTTAATTTTAAATTTTTAACATTCGCTTATCGCTATTAAATTATAGAATAAAATAAAATCATGTTAAATTATCAAACGTGTATACAATTTTTGTATTTCATCATCAAAAGATTTTCTTTTACTCTTCAAGATGTATTTTGTGTAATATCAACTAATTTTAAAACTATTGGTTCTCAATTAACAGATCCCTACAGAAATAGAAATGAAATCGGAAATAAGCCGACAAAACTGTTTAATCTGAAGGAGAAAACTAAATATCTTACAAATATAAATTTAAATGAAAAATTTTCGTCGTTTTATCTTTGCTGTCTCGTCTTTGCTCTTATAATTATTATTATTATGTATACAACCTTTTATATACATATGTAGATAGAAAAATGTATTATTCTCATTCATTTTGAGTATATATATATATATGCACACATATATTGTTAGTAAAATAAAATCTCATAACAAGGATCAACTGGATTATTATTATCATCTCGCCATTTAATCCTGGCTCGTCTTTATTCTACTACAGTTTTTTTGCCTAACATTGGATATTAGATTCTCATAAACTGTCTAGTATATCACTATCATTATCAACAGAATCTTCCCATTAGTAAGAATGTTTATCGTTCCGTTAATATTGTAACGACATTCTTCAGCTTATAATCCATAAGATGTTTTTCCAAGTATAGCTCCTCTTATGAGTAGCAATATTTCGTGAATGACTGGCTTAATTCTTGAGTTGGAACATATATTCGCTTTAATACATTGTAATAGAATAAGTAACATAGATTGATGCATTCATAGTATATTCCCCGTGTATTAAATTTCAGAAAGAGTATGCGAAACTTCTTGTTAAACTTTAAATGATGAGATAGTTTCTTGCGTAGTTCGTATTGATGTAGTAATAATGAAACATGCAACAAAAAAAAAAAGCTTTGAATTCGTAGCAATAAGAGAGAAAATCGTTTTTTGGAAATTACTGTAGCTTTACCGTAGTATTTATTGCTAGAATTTCGTAATTTATTGAAGATTTTAAATTTAAAAAAAAAAAAGATATATTCATTAATGTAATTCATTAACTGTGGACTTTTCAAAAACTGAATTAACTTCTAAATGGTACAGTTAAGGGAAGACTTAGCGCTTCAAGTGCCACAAATATCCGCTATTTACAGCTATCACTGCAAGGAGATGCATAACCACTACGCCAACCCCCTTCAGATCCCTGAGAACTTTGCACCCTCCCCTGAAAAAAGATTCTTACCAAATTTCCAACCCTATATTTTCACCTTTTCTTACCTACATTTCACATACCCTACATTTCCCCTACATTTTCACCTACGCCTTCAACTCGTTACCTTTTCTTCTCCTCCAGCCCTCATAATACTAGCAAGAACCAAAAATTCCTGGTTATAATTAAATACATAGGGAATTTGCTTATTACTATTCTGACATGGTGATTAATGAACAAGAGCTAGAATTACGCCAAGTTTGAAGAATATAATATATTGTGGAAACCATAGTAAGGTTGATATCCAGATCAACTAGACATAAAAGGCTTCAGGATGGAGGGTTGTATGCAAAACATTGTATGTTGTACTATTGAAATGAAAGATTCTGTTGAGCACATATCAATTTGAGTGTAAGTCAACAGAGGTCAGTACTCTTTAATGATGAGCTCAGATTTTGTTCTCAAATTGACTCAAGAAGATGGTTAGTGTCTATTATCCCAGTCATGTACGTGAAAGAGACAAATTTGTTGCGTGAAGTGTATGTGTTGGGGCATATATGTCTTTAAATGGTCACCCTTATTTGTATTTAGTCTCCAGAGGCACTTTTAATTCTTATTTATTAATAAACAATATTCTTGATCCAGTTACTACTCCTGACACAGGAGCAATGTGTCACTCATCTTAGGATATGATAATTCTAGACCACGCAGGTCTTGATTGATGGAGAATTACCTTCATGAGGAAATTATTCATCGTTTGGGTTAACTCTGGACTTGAACCCGATTTATCATATGTGAGAAGGTCTAATGAGATGCTTTACTGCTGTTAATGCAACCCTTTCAAGACCATGATAATATGATAAGAGCATGATCAATGACCTTGATAAAGCAATGGATATCATTTTGAGCATGGAACATCTCTGTTACGCCTATATAACTGTTAGAGTTTATCCCATTCCATATTGAAGCTGGTCATACATTGAATTCTGATACTATGTGTTTCTAGAATGTTTTTTTTTTTTCCCTTTCTTCTTCTTCTTATTCTTTTAAGAAATTATTTTTGTATTTTCTCAACAGAAAATAAATACATTGTTTCTTTGTACGTAATTTGTAACGCATTGTTTGATTAATACTTTGCTGCGCATGTGTACAATGGTCCTCAAAAGTGCAACGTTGTTAACGATTAAACAAAACGAATGTTAGCAAGAAGACAACTAGACATATTTTCGACAGGAAGAATTGTGAGAATGCTCACATCTGTACGATCACAACCGAAGTGTCTCAAATTATGAATGTGTCTCAGTGTGTCATCCCAAGACTGTGGCAGAGGTTTCAGTGTGTGAAAAACATTAATCACCGACCATTAATCAATACCAGATCCATCAAGAGTCATACCCGTTCTCCAAGATTGATATTTGACAATTACTGCATGATATTAAAGGAACAATTGCGCTAAAAAAATGGGTTCAGCGCTCATAGTTGCCACAGTTGTAAGAGTTTTGAGACAAATTATTTGCAGGAGACACAATCATGTTGGTCTGCATAGTACAAAATCACATCTACTTAAAAAAGCGCTGGTTTAAATTAGAGTTTGGAACATCTATACCGGAGTTCGGGATAGAGGGTCTATGTGACGAATCTCGCTTTAGTCTGAACATTGAGTTTCATCTGTTAACGATATGACAAGAAAGTGGAAATCGTTTTCACCCACGAAACATCACGGAAATATATCGTTTTCCGTCAAAGAGTGTCAGGGTATGTTCACGCATCACGCTGGAGGCCGAATAGACCTTCGTATATTTAAGATGGAGTGTGTGACTGCCAAAATATACGAAGATTAAATTCTTGTGCCTTATGTTCGTCTGTTTCGACGTGCTATCTGTCCTGACTTCATATATATGGCTGGTAACGCTCAAAGTCACCGTGCGAACCTGATCGACGACTTTCATAAACAAGAAAATATACAAAGCATGTTGTGAACTGTTCTTTCCACTGATCTGAATCCTATGGAGCATGTGTGGAATACGCTTCATTCCAAAACTGAAAAGAGGTCTTCGTGACGATCTCTTTGAGCCCACAACTCATTACAATGTCATAGCAAGAATGGGAAATCGTTGTGCAGCGTGCCTGGCTGTCAGAGGTGACTAGACACCTTATTGAATTGCAACGTCGCATTCTTATTTCATTTGTTTTTCACTAGAATGTGAAACACTTCTTTTGCCCTGGTTTTTTTTTCAGATTGTTGGTGGGTATAATTATATTAATACATATTAAAAATTATTATTATTCTTTCGCATTATTTTCTTATATTGTAATCGTTTTACACACTGCATATGATTTTTTCTGCCAATCCAACTTTTTTAATAGATTTCCTTCATTATTTTCACATAATTATCAATTATACTTAACTTTTGGACACTTATATATATATATATATATATCAAATAACCATAAAAATAATGATGTAATAAAAAAAAGAAAACTTTTTACAAAAAGCAGGAAGAAAGAAAAATAGCAAATTGAATTCAAAAAGAGGTATAAATGAACGTAAAATACTAAACTGAAAACAAAATTTAAAATATGATTATATATTAGAAGTTAAAAAATAGTAGTTGAAAAAAGTACTTAAACTGTTGAACACAAGACGATATAACAAGCTATAGAATAATTGTAAAATCACCGCCGACATATAAAAATTATTAAAAATTTAATAAATTAAAATATCTTTTAAAAATTAAAACTAAAATTAATCAAGCAAATAATTGAACCACTAAATAACATGAAGGCCAGCAAAAGTTAGGAAAAAAGAATTTAAAACGAAGGAAAGAAAACAAGAAAATCAACAGACTGGAAAAATTATAAAATAGTGGAATACAACAAATTTAGTGATTTAATGTATGTATATATATATATTGTGTGAGTATAAAGAGAAATTGAATAACGGATTATATTTTGCATTTCATACGCGTATATTTCATTTTCTTAAGAAGTTACATATTATTTAAATTTGGCTTGGTGTGGAAGTTGGGAGAGGTGGAGGGGGGTGCCTGCTCAGGTGTCGTCCTCGTCACTTGACCAAGATTCAAAATTACGAGGTCAATAATCCTCGTGTTGCTTCTGTGCGACGATAATAAAAACTAAACTTCACTAAAACTAAGCTAATATTATTTAAATACTTCGGTTTTTTTAGATTATTTACACCGAAAATTTCAAAATTCGTTAGAGAGATCAAATGATAGCGCATAATAACAGTATCTAATTACTTCAGACTAATTTTAAATTAAGAATGAATAAACTTAATTCAGGATTTTCAGCATTATTGCCTCAATACACATACAAATTTACATTCAATGTGCTATTCCAAAAAATGAAGTATATTTCTCCATCACATTAAAATTTTTTTGAAAAGAATCATATAACATTAAATGTTACAAACGTTATTCATGCTTCTTGTTTTGTATGAGAATTATCAAAATAAGTCCCCAACTAATATATTGTTGGCTGATTCACAAGATTTTCAAATAGAATCTAGTGAATTGAAAACATTGTACAATATTTATTTTGAAATAAACTAAATTTTAAGTTCCGTGAATTCTTTTTTTTTTACTGCATATGCAGTTAAAACAATGCATTTAATGCAAGATATTAATAGATGAAATATGATGTCATCTTTGAAAAATGATGGTTTCTTACTCCACGATGTTGTAATTTTGGAACAAATCCAGAGCTTTTTTTGTATCGCATGTAAATTTTTTTTAGAAATATTCTATTATTTCTCGAGCAAATGTAATGAAAGAGAAAAGTCAAGGTGCGGGGCTTTACCAGTTTCCCGTGGTTTTTTTTTTTTTTTTTTTTTTTTCGAAAAAATTGGAAAAGCAACGACATATATATCAGGAAACATTTTAACAATGTAAAAAAGATAGGCAGTGAGACATAAAATATTGTGTTTCCATGACAGCATGATGGATATGAGATAGTTCTTACATGCCGGTTTTCTGTAAAATAATTTTTTTCGAGTTAACTATAATACTACGTATTAATCAAAACGTACCATATTTATCATATAAATTTTTTTCATCTTTATTTTTGTAAAAATATATGTTTTGATTTATTTTTTTTTTAATTTGCTATTAAAAATTTATTCAACGTTGATGTTCAGTTACTCAAATGTAATTCATAAAATTAATTTTTAAGATTTGATTTGTAACATTAGGTTTTTATGAAGACAAAGACTGGAAACCAACAATTTCTATGAAAGAAAAGTTTTTGAAAGAATTTATATTCTCTAACTCTTCTTTAATTTTTATTTCTACATTTTTTAAGTCATTCAATTTATCTTTTAATAAATTTTACACTATTATTTCGAAAAAATTTCATATTATTTAAATTTGTAATTAATGAATGAGAAAATGGTTAATTTAAACTTAAAAAGGTAGCGTCAGTAGTCGAACGGCGTTGTTTGCATCGAGTCGTGGATTCGAATCCTGATTAAAGACCCGTCATGTATCATGGTTCATTGGAGTTAAATCTGTCAAGTATCAATCTCCAACGTCAGTATGGTGTGGAAACTTGGTGATTGGAATGCGAACTCAGGTGTTGTCCTCGTCACTTGAACGATACTCAAAAACACGGAGTCCGCCTCTATTAATCCTCGGTAACCTAGTGATCAGGATCACGGATTCGAGACTGGTATAGACCTGATGCCACTAAAGGCAGCCTTATGGGTTTGAACCCTGATGCCCCAAAGGACCTACCTTTTAACAGGACTGATGCACGTTTAATCAGGTCGAGGCTAAGAGTCTTCCCGTTGTTGTGGTGTGGAAGTTTAGAGACGTACCAGCTCAAGAGTCGTCCTCGTCACTTGACCGAGATTCAAAATTACGAGGACCGTTACCAATAGCCCTCATAATACTTCTCAGTGCACCGTTAATAAATACTCTCAATTTCAATCCAATAGTCATCGTGTAACCTTTAAGAACGAAGTTAATTAGCAATCAATAATTCAATAAATCCAATCAAATGGAACTAGGTTTTATTTATTTGTACACTACAGCAAGACATTCATTATAACTGTTTATCATTAACTGCAAGACTAAATTATTTAATCAATATCTTTCCAATATATACCTTTTAAATTCCTAATTGGGACAGCCAGTGAAAAACTTAAATGTTCCCCAAGATTTACTTTTCCTGCAAACTAACTCTAATACTAGCGTTAGAACTAATTGTTACATCAAAATCAACGATACTAAAACTATCTAATCAATATCTTCCCAATATATACCATTCCCACTCCAAAACCCTAATTGTTACAACCGTGAAAAACTTAATCTTCCTCAAAATTTACTTCTCTCCAAACCGACACGAAAAGAATCGACACACACACGAAACCATCCCCAACAGACCCAATCCAATATTTCCATCAAATCCATCTGCACCTTCCCCCCGGCTTTACGCCGTAAAAGCCAAGGATTCCCACCTCATAACTCACTTCATTCGGCACCGTAATTACGAAAGGGTTTACAGGCGAATGCTTTCGGTATTTAAGTCCACCCCATCTCTCTCTCTCTCTCTCTGCACCGAAAGCGGAATGGGTTGTTTAGTGAAAGCTTTCGGGGGCTTCGCACAATTAGCGCGCGATCCGCGCCAACCCTATGAAATCGAATTACCCGGCGGTGGTTGTTTTCTTTAATTATGAAACCGATTTTCCCATGGATCAGGCAGTTCTGCCGGAGAAGATTTCGGGACTTAAAGCTTGTTTGGGCCCGAAGATTCGGGATAAGACTTCGTTCCGGGTGGGATGGAATCAATTGGCTTTGTTCTGTTTTGGAATCGAATGATTGGAGAGGGATGAAGGATTGCCAGAGGAATTGGACGGAAATTTCCTGGTAAATTCAGTTTAAGGATGGTTAGGTGGACTTAGATTAAAGTTTTGAATGTAAGGAGCTGATAATTTACAGGAGTTGATCGGTTGATTTGAAGTGAAGTCGCTTTAATGCTAGACATAGGCGACAGACTTCGTCATTTTGGACAATAGTCAAATGATGACGACGGTACCTGAGCTGGTACCTCACTATCCTAAATTCCACATCACATAACGAGAGGAATGTAAGGCTTGATTGAAAACTAATGCCTCCTATTGTATTTTATTTGTTATCCGATGTTGAAAATTTTACTGTACCTGAATTCTTATTGTACATGTATCTTCTAATAAATACATTTGTTTCCTCTTTCTTCAGATATCCTTCACGAATGAAGATGATGAAGACCAACATGGAGACAAAGCAGCAAGTGTCATTGCAACAAGCGATGTCAACCTTTTCTCAAACAGGAAAGAGAACTTGAAGGGACATCGTTTTCATTCTGACAAAAATATGAAACTAAACTAAATCTTGGTGTCGGCAGCAACGGATTTCTTTTCCAATTGATTGACTATTGTATTAACGTCGCAATGAGAAGCAACACTATGCCTATTTTGGATGTGCATTGTAATTTGAACCCCGGTCAAGTGATCAGGACGACAACTGAGTAAGCATACCATTCTCCAAGCTTCCACACCCTGCACACGAAAGAACTTTGAAGCGCAATAGATTTAATATGCATCAGTCCCATTACATGGTATCTCTTTAGTGAAATCAGAGCTTGAGCTCCCGACTTGACAGTAACAACGCCGGTCGCGACCAAAACCACTCGACCACCACGGCAAAATTCAACTCGGAATTTGTGATCAAGAATTTAAACACTAGATGGCAGTACATCCAGCATACCACTGTTTATTGAATATACCCTCCTCGTAAAATTATCTCATTGTCTAACTAAGAAACCCCAATCATAATTTATGACCGGTGATATATATTGTAAAGTTGCACTCATCAAATAGACCCTCCATCTTAACTAGAGACTACCGATGACGTCAATGGAAGGCGTACCAAATAACACTCAGAACAACGAAAAATGTGCATCAATTTCAGTTATCCGAAGAGTTTTCCCGTCTAGTCCTGTGTTGGTGCAAACATATAAACACAAAAAACATTTGTGCTTATAAACAATGAATACAGCTGAGATATTGTTTGAAAGAAGAGATATATGAGTATAGCTTTTGTTAAAACCAATGGTCCAACAAAATTATTGCGATTTGTGGAAAACACAAAAAAAAACATAAAAAATGTCTTGTGTGTGTATGTAACTCGCCTTATTTTATTTATATTTATCATACATTGAAAAAGATAAATGTCAAAGCAAAATTCTTTTTTAAAAGAACAACAACAGATTATTGGTTGATATTAAATTATATAATTTTATAGTTTTTTTTTTTTTTTTTTAATTTCTCATTTTCAGTGGCTAGGCGCAAAATTAATTCTAAATTTTTTTTTGTCATTAAATTTAACTATTTTTTAATCATTAAATTTTTATTATTAATCATTAAATTTAACTATTTTTGTGCATTTTTCAATTGTCTATTGTGTGACATGTTAAAGTTAATATGTGACTATTAAGTCACTAAAAAAAAAATCCTACGCACACATTCAATCAGGTGACTCTTTGACTTTCATCAATCCATTTATATATATATATATATATATATATATATATATATATATATATATATATAAGCTTTATACTAAATTCAAATAATTAAGTAGATTTAAATTATGGTTTTAAGTGGAATTATTGGATAATGGATTTGAAAGTCAGTATAACTAAAATTCCTACACTGAGTAATCAATTCGAACCATGTTCAGTCTTCACGACAGGTGAAAATGATAGCGCTTCACCAAAATGCATTTGACTAAAGAGAGTGAGTTACAAGGAGAAAAAATGAGCAAAATACTATCCGTGTAATAAGTTAGGCCGAAATATTTTCTTAAAATTGAAAATAGAGTAAAATAAAGCTTTGTGCTCCCATGTTCTGAGTTCAAATCCTGATGCTACAAGAAATTCGCAATGTTGTGGGGCTGGTACACTTTCAATCCGTTGAAGTTGCAATTTCTCCCATTGGCGTGGTGTGGAAGTTTGGAGAGAGGAGAACCAGCTTAGATGTCATTCTCGTCACTTGACCGAGATTCTAAATTGAGCCGTACGCCAATTGCTCTTTTGTTGCTTCTAAGTGCAACGTCAATAATCAATCAATCAATCAAAAAATTCCCAATCTGAATGAGTTATTTCTACTCAGTGTAATTGAGAAATTATTCGATTTATTCATGAAAGAAATTCAGATGATTGTGCTGTTAAAGAATGATTGCACTCTTTGGGTTTTCTGTTGGAGTATTTTCACAGTTTAAGCCAACATATAAAGAAATTATTAGTAAAACTCTCTCTCTCGCTTACAAAAATGTTTCAAGATCAATGTATCTTTATTTTTGTAAGACATGTGGGGGAAACCAGTTAATATCCAAATCAGATAATATAATTCTATTGTTGAAGTGCATGCTATCAATTTTTAAGAAAATTTCAAGTGAACATGCTTATAAAAAAATGTGGAAAATTAGGCATTCAACTTCCTACATAAGATGAGTGATATTTCATTGAAATTGTGGTAATTCTTCAATTCATTTCTGAAAGAGAAAATTAGTATTTACTTAAAAACAAAGTATTTCTTAGCATTTTGGTTCCTACGATGATATATATATAACTGCAATCACGTCAAAGCAATTGTGACTAATCGAAACATTGATTTTCTAATATAAATTAGTTGTAGATGATTTTTTCAATACACTTCACTATAAGTCTATCTTATTAGACAAGTTGGTAGATAATCAAAACTATAATGAAGGCAAATAACTAAAGATAATATGTGAAAAGCTTTAAAAAATTAAGGGAACGAAATTTTCTAACCAACTGCGAACAGTTAATGAATTAGTTTTTTCAGTATGACAGCAGATCGCTGTAATCTGTTTACGGTCGCTATTAACATGACGTCATGATTTAGCATCTGATTCGTCGAAAGATAGCAAGTAAAAATGAAGAATTTAAACTGGATCTAAAAGTGCCACATGTAGTTATATTAAATATACAAGATCTAAACACCAAGATCACTTTAAATAACTCTGGTTTCACTCTCGTCACTGGCTTGGGACTCAAATTATAAAAATCTTCTTCAATAACTTTAGTGTAACCCTAGAACAACATTAATGCAAATAAATTTCATGCATCCTATCAAATAGTGACTTGTAATCACAGTTAATTAAGTAACAATAATTTCCAATTTTGGACAGAACGACCTTCAGTTCCTTAGAAAGAGATTCGAACTGGCAATCTTCGAGTCCTCAGACTCATGTCTTTTGCTGTCTTTTTGACAATTGAGCGAAAGAGGAATTCTCCACCTTCCCAGTCACACACACGATAAGCGATTTATCTCCTCTTGTTGTTAGTCTCGACTTCTGGATGAGAGATTCCGCACATACTCTCTCGACGGGATCTTTTCGCAGTTGAGGGACTTTCTGGAGGACTTGTAAAGATTGTTGTTGTTTTTTCCAGTCATTGCTGCAGTTTTTATACATACTCTGTTGTAATGAGAGTAATTTGGGATGTTTTTCATTGCCGTCATATGCAGTTTGAGATGATGTATTTATTTAATACATGCGCCGTAGCCGTTTATATCTATCTCTAGTCGGGATATATGAGGGACGTATCTTATACACAGTCGGGCAAGGGCGACGAAAACTCAAAATTCCAGGCGTACCGCACATGACCAAAAATGGGCATTTTACATTCTCTTCCACCTTTTCTCCGCTGAGTGGGATCCCTTGCAAACTTTTTTCTCCCACAGGAAACACATGCGATCACTGTTCTTAAGTTGCCCCAGCAAACTCATGTTGGTGTACATTCAGCCACTATTTCTGGATAGGGGTGAGCTGCCATCTAAAATTGAAGATGATGATTTGGTTGATCTTGGCTATTTTGAGACGATTTGAATTGAGTATCTGCGGGTTTGTGGACATACCCCTAATGCTACTTCTATGGCAACTAGTCTAAAAAGAAATCTGAAAGATCCACCAGGTCAATTATTAGACGTGCCTTCGTTTTGTGGAAGAAGATTGTCGCAAATCTTGGATCTAATCTAGATTGGAATAAAAAGTTTTTCCGCTACTAAGTAGTTATTCTAAAAATGAGTCCACGGTAGCTCGATGATTGAACCAGTGATTTCGATAAATGAAATAGAATGAAGGGAAAATGAAGGAAGATAGAGGATAACGACTTGCGGAGAATTGTCACTCATTCGGATTGAAACTCTTCTATTAGTTCTGTGAATTGAAAAGATTCTACTCAAAATATTAAGGCACATAATTACTGTTGATGAGAGTTATCGAATTAAGAACGAGTGAACTGGAATATAAGATTTCTTTTTCAAATCATGAATTAAGATTGCGAGATGAGTTGGGATTTTAAAGAGAGCGACATTAGCTATTCAACAACAACAATTAACAGAATTCTGCTTTGAATAAATTAATAAGATAAGGCGCAAGGCAGATGAGCGAAAGAATCCGCTCGAGAAAGACTTCGATCTTCACCTTATAGCTAAAAGAGATCAATTGAGCAAAAAGTAATTAACAGCACCTCCATTCCCTTCAAACTTGTTCCAAAGTCAAACAATAAATATTAATTATGGTTACTTTTTAAATTAAAACGATTTATATGAATTAACTATCTTTTACACCTGTACGTCTTGTGAAAAATGCCCGAAAGGCATATAACTCAATAATTGTATCAATATCCTTCATTTTCTTTGTACAATTATTTGCTTTCTAATTATTTCAATTCCATTCTATTGTTAATCTTGCTTATAAGTGAAGTGCTGATAAAGACATTTCTGCCCAC
This sequence comes from Nephila pilipes, assembly GCA_019974015.1. Taxonomy (NCBI): domain Eukaryota; kingdom Metazoa; phylum Arthropoda; class Arachnida; order Araneae; family Nephilidae; genus Nephila; species Nephila pilipes. The sequence goes on from BMAW01121985.1 coordinate 545,165, forward strand.
GTGCCAAAATATTTGAATAAAATATTTAATCGGCTCTTTTCTTCGAATTCATCCTTTTATCTTTTCCGATGAGCTGAACAAAGGACATATTTATTCCTAACCCATTTAAGTAATTAGAAATAAAAGCTTTTCACGGGAACAATAATTCAGATAATATAATGAACCTTGTTAAATAAAGGGATTTGCGCAGAGAAAGTCCTTTAAATCTTCGCACAGTTACATTCAGGCATTACCCTAGAGAAATACACCAATGCAAATTACTTTGAAACAGCGCTTTCAATAAAAACCTTTAATTTTCAAATCTCGTTAAGAAAGGAAGAAAGAGATAGAAAGAAAACAGTGTAAGAGTAGAGAAGAGATCACTAATTACAGAAAAGAGGGTTTTTTTTTCTCTCTCACTTTTAAAAGACCAGTGGTTTGTTTTCATAGCCACATTGTATGTAAATTAATTCATCCTTGGTTTAGTGCAGTGTTTCTGTTTTAAAATTATTGACAATAACTAAGTAAGGAAAATGGTAAGGTAGTCTTGTTATATGTTTAAATTTTTAAAAATGTGTGATTGCATTCATGTAAGAAATAGAATAATACGTATGGAGATACAAAATACTTTTTTATTTTAAAAAGCAAATAAGAATGTTTCGCAGATATTAACTCAGGTTATATTACAAAGTTAGAGAGAATAATGTGTGATGTTGCGCTATTCGCAATTTTCTCTTCACTAACCTCCGAGGACTTTTTTGGAGTAATTAGAGTTTAATGCAATAATAACTTCTTTGTGAACCAAATGAATGGCCGTAGTAGTCTAGTGGTCACGGTCGCGGACTCGTGGCCAACGGTTATTGTCGAATTATGGGTTCGAAATTTGATGCCACTAAAAATCCACCGTCTAGTAGGGTCTAATACACGTTAAATCTGTCCAGACTCAAAGTCCTCCCGTTGATATGGTGTGGAAGTAAGGAGAGGGTGGTATCACCTCATGTGTCGTCCTCGTTACTTGACTGAGGTTCAAAATAACAAGGCCCGTCGCCAATGCTCTCGTGTTGCTTTTAGTGACATTAATAAAACCAACCAAACCAAACCTACCGAATGAAATATGAATAGGTAAATTAGGTGAAGGTGAGAAGTGTAGTGAAATGAATTAGAGATAGTAAGTTATAAGCGAAATAGAATTGAAAGCAAAGAGAAAGGAGATAGAGAATAACGACAAGCTGATAGATGTTGTAGATTGGAGTGAATCATTATAATTAATCGTTTAAGTTAAAAGCAGTCTTTATCTGAATCATAGGAGTGGAATCTATAATCGAGAAGAGTTTGAATCGGAATGAGTTATTTGGTAAGCTAAGACTTTATTATTCGAACTTAAACTACTATTAACTGAATTAAGAGAGATTCGAGAGAGATAGAGAGAGAACGCGATCTTACATGTTCTTTAATAGATAATAAAGTATATTGTCCTTCTCTTACGTATCTTGAATTGGAGTCTTAAACTAATTGACTACTTAATTAAATGGCTGTAGAATTAAATAATGAAGGAAGTATATCACAAATGTTTGCCTTTGGTTCATCTATATCATGCGTGTCAAACTCGCGCCCTCGACGAATATCTTTGCGGCCCAGCCGACGGGGCCGAGCATGTAACAAAAATTTTGCTAAATATAGAATGGCTAGATTTTTGAAATGTCAAAATATTCAAAAATATTCATAATGAACACAACATCCACCTTTGAAATATTACTAGTCGTGTTGTACAGAACGCACCATTTTTCCTCCACCAGTAATAATAAAGAATACTTTAGGAGCCGATAATAAAATAATTATATTATTACTTTGTTTTGTGTGTCTTACATTAAATGTTCAGCTTTCAGGGAACAAAAAAAAAAGTTTATCCTTGACATGCTTATGTTAATTTGTGCAATTATTCTTTGTTTACTAAGTTAAAGTTCAAGAAAAATATGGATTCACATTTAATTTTTTTTAATTATTACTATTTTGAACAAACACGATAACTCATCTATTTTAGATCCGTGCATTCATTATGAGTTTATCAAAACCAGGTATTAGAAATGCATGTTAATTTGTACAGTTATTCTCTGTCTACTAAGTTAAAGTTCAAGAAAAATTCACATTTAATTTTTTTTTATTATTATTATTTTCAACAAACACAACTCATCTATTTTAGACCCGTGTGTTCATTATGTGTTTATGAAATCCAGGTCTTCGAAATGTAACTCCCCGATACTACTTCCTCTGCTGCCATTAATAACTATTTAAATAATCCCTAAATAGTAATCAAATGAATAGAAAGTCATATATTGATTATAGCAAAGTTATTTTATTCAAATCTATGAACAATCGAAAGTCAATTTCTGCCCCATTTCTGTGGGAAGTCTTTTCACGTATCTGATTTAACGTTTAATATTATAACTTCGTCCTTATCTTATCGAAGGAATCGGCTTCGAGTCCTTAGAAGATTTATAAATGAGAGTTCGAATCCACGGAAGGAGTTATTTAAGTAAATCCAAGAACTCTTCTCTCAAAGCGGGTCTGATACAAGTATCTCACACTGATGTAACTTCAGTCCTCCATCTTGACCACCACCCAAACTAACATCGTACTAAATGTTTCCCTGCCTTTCAACAATTTTTCTGTCCTTTTTACTAAACATAAATAATTTTAATCTAATCTACATTGGACACGTTTCATGTATTGGGGTGGCAACGGCAACTTCGTGATCATGGTCGCGGATTCGCGGTCTCCTGTATTTTCGTTGAGTCTAAAAGTTCGAGCCCTGGTGCCTAATAATGTTGTTTGTGTACCGGTGTTATATAATAAACAATATCACCATAAACAGCATAAGCCCTATGATACAAATCACAAGTAACAGAGCTCCTTTTTATAAGGTAAATTGAGAGAATGAAAATTACCACCGAAACTAAATATAGTGCGTGCCGCTTAACTGTTACTTACGAAGCTACGGTATCCAAAGAATATGGTACCGTTATCTGGCGACCGCTATAGTGCGATGTATGACGGCATTAATTTAGTCATGTCTTTCTTAGGAAACCATAGCTTACCCGTTGATTTACGATCATCTCGCATTCAATGCTCTTTAGGAAACCACACCATCAGGTTTACGAAGACAACATTTTAGTGACATCATCCCCCCAATATTGCGGTCGTCAGAAAACGACTCCTCTTTCCTAGGAAACCGTGACTTAAGCAATCAGTTTTCTACTAGAAATGAGCTTGAAATACCGTTACATTTTACCAGTTGACAAAAAGCTACATTCTGAAAGTCGACCATGTTGTTAATCCTACCTGCGATCAACATCTTATTTCTAGAAAGAACTGCTGTGTCATTGTGACGAATATACTCTAAGCCACTATTGCTCTAAGATAAATTTTAATAACTCTTAAAAGTTTGATCACTTTCACTCTAAAGCTGCTCGAAAGTCGTAGAAGACAAACTTCGCAACTCTGAATTGCTGTCAAGTGACAAAAGGTCACATTTGAGGTAGTACCGTTCTTCTAACTTCTATGAAAATTTGATGATAGGAATTTGAAGCCAGTTGATCAAATATCCTTCTGTATCAAATATAATTGTTCTGCATGGGTCTTTTTAATGCAAATACATGAAACCATTACTTGATTCACACATCTCCTGTCATGAAGTTCGGCATCTTTACCATTAGACGACCGTTGCTCTAAGAGGTACAGTACAAATTTACTGAATAACAGGAAATCGTTCATGTTTGATTTTATAATCGAAGCTACAACGATATTGGTTCAAAAAGTACCTTTTCTGATGACAGATGGCATTGCTAAAGCAAGTTAATATTACCATTCAATGCTGGACTCTACTAACCGAAGCCAAACCAAATTTCACACTGCTTCATAAATAGTTTTAGTTGATGCCATATCGAGTTGTCACCATCGAAGGAACCTGAATTTGTCAATGTACACCAGAAACATAACAACACTGAAAACAATGGTTTTCCTCAGGTGAATCAGCTCCAAAGAAGGCGAAGACGGTGTCATCTGTTAGAATAGTTATGGGGACGATTTGTTTGGATTAAGAAGGACTTCATATATTCATAGACTTCTAATTAAAAAAATAAGATCACTCTACAGGGAGTTATCCCATTTCTCTATTTTAATACCATAGTTCTCTTTTCCTAACAATGGAATTTTTGAAAAGTTCTCACGCTTGTAAAAGCAATGTTGATATATGTTAACGATTATAAGGTTTTAATTATTCTTTAAGAATAAATAAATTTAAAGCCCCTGTTCATGTATATTCATTACCATTCTATATTTTGATGTCTGTTAACTACGTTTTGGAGTTTGAGCTTATTTAATATTTTGCAACCATTATTCGAATTCTTGTTTGCTTATTGTTTCTGGGATATGTTAGTTTCTATTCGATAGCATTGGAAAAATTCAATATCATTACATTTTCTAAATGATTCAGGCATAGTTCATTTAAATTTTGATAAATTAAATGGTTCAGAAGTAATCATAAATTATTTCAGTTATGAAAAATAATTGATACTCGCTTTATTCAAGTAAGTTTGTACAATACATTTTTCACTGTGAATTAATTGTGTATTTAGATAAATAAATCTTCATTGAGAATTTTTTTTTTCCCTTTTTTTATTTTATTTTTTCGAAACGTTCCTTGATTTAGTTTTTGATTTTCATTCTTGTAATATAAAATTATAACGATTTTTATATTGTAACGAATTTTTGTGTTCTTTTATTTTTGTGAATCTAGTGCAAGTACTAAAATATATGGAATTCAACACAGTAGCCCTTATTCCATTTTTAATAATTTGGTTTGGTAAAATTCTTTTGAATAAATACGTCAATTGAAATACTCAAGCAAAAATACAAAGCAATAAAATATAAATATTTAAATGAAATACTTTCATATTGGATTTTGAAAGTAGTATTGGATTCAAATATTCTACTTGAATAATTTTATCCTGTCTATATGCTTTAATTTATAAGAGAAAAAGTGCTGAATAAATAAGGACGTAATATAAAGAAATACCTCGCAGGGTAAAATAATTCGATAAAATATGGAAGGACATTTTTATTTATATTGGAATATAGAATGCTAATATTTATTAATAAAATAAAACAGATACCAGATTCTTCTTTGTATTCGTAAAATAATTTTTGGAATGAAATATTAATTATTTATACACATAAATGATTTTGAAGAAAGAAATCGAAATAATTATAAAATATTCCATTACATTCCTGAAATTTCCTACCAAGATCATTGAACCACAATCGACCTCGAACATGAGAAAGTCACGTGACTGATCACACAATTTTGATTCGTAATCAAGTAACGAGACCTACACCAGAGCGGAGACGTCATTCTTTGATTCCAAAAACGAAATGCGAAACGTTATTCAATTTCATTCAACATGCAGGGTGTCTACAAAAGAATATCCCAAATAAGAAGAGCTACTGTTACAAAACTTAAGAAGTTACAACCTTTTTGGACAAATTGAGTTTAAAGCTCATAAAATTATAAATATTCACTGTAACCACCACCAGAAATAAGAACGATATGCATTCGATAACAAAACTCAGCTTTCTCTTTTTTTTTTCATCATTTCCAGAGTTACAGTTTGAATGATTACAGTTATTCGTGTTATCATTCGCCAATGTTCTCCGATAGAATCTTAGAAAAAATTATCTTTCAAGTAGCTCCAAAGAAAAAAAAAATATAGTAGGGAGTTTAACTCGATTTCTTGGGGGTCGCCCATTAAAAGCACGCATACACAACGTCATTATCTCTTCTGCGTGTTTCTAGTGATCACAATGAGCATTTATAACTTTATAAATTTTTCGTATTATTTTTAATATAATTTATCGAAAAATGTAGCAACGTCTTTAATTTTGTTACTGTGCGTCTTTAAAATTAGGGTATTTTAAACACATTGTATAACACAAAAAATATTGTCAAAATAAGTGTAGCACTATGCAGAATTATATAAATAGAAGTGCTTTAACTGCACAAAAATGCTAAATCATAATGAATATGATAATTTACTGAATTAAATTCGTTTTCAAACTGCCTGCCATTCATTAAAACAGTATTACAGGATTGCGTACTTGAACCTATTATTACAAATTAATGTCCTTTTTTTTACTGAAATTTACTTGGATATCATGTGTGAAACGAACAAGTATACAAGGTGTGGCTATTAAATGATGAAACTGGAAATTTCTATTTTGATGTCATACACATTTACTTACTGTCACCTTCTATGTACGCCCCTCCTCTATCCCTACAACGCTTCATGCGAATCTTTCAATGTTCGAAACAGTGCCGGAATTCTTATTCCGTGAGATCCATCAAGATGCGTACCGCTTTCTCTTTCACAACTTCAACGGACTCAAATCTTATTCCTTTTAAAGAAGGTTTCATCTTAAGAAATAGATAGAAGTCGCATGGAGCGAGGTCCGACGAATAATGCGGATGGTCAAACATTGGGATGCTGTACTTGGCTCGAAACCTCTTGATAGGCAATATGGAATGAATTGTCCTTCTACAATTTGTCATTTTTTTTTTTTTTTTGCTTATTCTTTTACGGAGTTCAGAAAAAACGTGATGTTAGTAATATTGATTAATAGTTTGACCTACAGGAACCCAGTGAAGGTGCGTAATCCCGTGAATATCGAAAAACAAATCATCTTTGCTTTGAATTTTGATTTGCTCGTTCGAGCTTCTTTGGCTCTCGTTGAAGAGGGGCTCTTCCTGTACATGAATTGGAGCTTCGTTTTAAAATCATAAGTAAAAATCCAAGATTCGTCGAACTTTGTTATCCTTTCTAATAAGTTTGAGTCATTTTCTATGGCATTCAAAGCGTCAGTACAATCATTTTTGGTAGCTTCTTGTTGTTCAAAAGTGAGAATTTTAGGAACCATTTTGGCTCACACTTTCTGCATGTTAAAGTTAATACATAAAATTTGCCGCACGGATTCTTTGTCAATTCCGGCAATCTCAACAATCGTGCGAATACTTAACCGACGGTCAGATCAATCCAAATTACTGATTTGTTCGATATTGTCATCCGTTTGTGATGTGGAAGGGTGACCTAGGCGTGAATCATCTTCAACGTCTTCTCGGCCATTATGAAAATGCTCACGCCTCTCAAAAACACGTGCACGCGACAAACATTCATTGCCATACACATCTTCCAATAAATTATCAGTTTTAATGGCGGTTTTTTCAACTTTCATGTGAAATTTCACAATTCGTTGCTCACTTATCATTTTTCCGGCGAATAAAAAAAAACCTCTAATATGAATGAAGGCTATAGGTGTACGGATTTGTTTACAGAAACTAGAGGTACTGCATTCGAATGAGACGACTTTCAAATACTAAATTTATTTTTAAGACCATTTTAACATACGTACGCATTTTCGTATCAGTTAAATTCATTCGTATGTATAATTTCACGTTTGAGAAATTCTTTTGAATTGGGCGTGGTAAAAACTTTTTTTATTTTGAAGAATGTCAAACTTGAAGCGTTTTAGTTGAATGAAAAAGCTTCAGAAAAAAGGGAGAGAGAGAGAAATGTAATTCTTTCATTTTCAAACATTTTATTAACTGATTTGTATTGATCAATTTTTTTTTTTTTTTTTTTAAATTTTTTTTGAATGTTCTGCTATCCTCAGTTAAATAATTTTTACGTATGAATATTCAGAAGCATTTTGAAACAAACTTCTGTCTCTAATTTTTAAACTAGAATAAACAAACTCGATTTTTTTTTTTTTAAAAAAAAAAAAAAATTTTTTATTTTGAACAAAATTTAGAAAATAAACATGATACCTTAAAAGTCTAAATTTGAATCTTGGAATGTTGTAAATTTTACCATCAGTTTATCAGTAAATTTAAGAAGAACGAAAAAATCATACTTGGTTGAGAATTCAAAGAATTTTTTTTATAAAAAAAATTTCTAACGTTTTTAAATAAGAATAAATAATGATAATCCCTTCCCTACATAAACTGTAATAATATGCAATATCATACAGCCTTGGTTTTTAACTTATAAAAACAAATAAGACTAATTTTATTCAGCTACAGAAAATAATAATGCACAAAATGGAATTATCTCACAAACAAAACATAGAAAGTTAATTCAATGATAGTACGCGAATGACGAATGCGTAAGAATATAAATAATAAGCATAAATGTAACATCACAAATGTGTCGAAATTCAACATTTGTTTCTAAAATCGGAAATGTTGCTTAATAGAATAAGCTGTAAATTTAATTTTAACTAGAGAAAAACTTTTTGTGGAACTTTCGCAAACTTTCTTTCAATAATCTCATTTTAATGATGACTTGACAAGAATAAGAACTATAGTTAAGGGATGTTGTATGTATTACAAACCGAAAAATTGTAGTTCTTTTGTAGTGTTATGTAATATAAATCAGGTATTTGTATTTATTGGAAATACTTGATTTATATTACATATTTATAATTTATAGGAAATTTATAGGCATATCCTATAAATTTCTTACATTCAAAAACTTATTTCCACATTAGAACATAAAAAAAATATATTAAATATAATGATGATGAAATATTTCTATCAAAAAAATTCGTCAATTTACTTAAATTTGTTTGTAGCAAAGTAAAGAATTTAAATTTTAAAAATGCTTCAATTTCCATCACTAATTAAGAATAACATTATAATCATAAACTGCAAAACTGTGATAGTTAAATAAATAAATAATATTTAATAGTTTTTTATAATTGAAATTCATATGATCTAGACGTTTAAGTAATCACTAAAATACAGTAGTGTATAAATTATGTATTTATTAACTTACACATTCCAAGAACACAAGTTTTTCTTTTCCTTAATTTGATTATTATTTTTAAGCAGTGTCCAAAGATAATTAGTGACTTTAACCCTATCAAATTTCATACGCAAATAAAATCTTATAATTTGGTTAATTAGGTAAGAAAATTCATTAAAGTTTTACTGATTTTAATTTGTTGAATTGATTGGTCGATTGATTATAAACGTCATACTGGAAAGAATATGAGGTAAAATGGCGCTGAGCCAAGTACACAGATTTGGAGAAACACACCTTCTTTTCCTAAACTTTTAACAAATTTTGTAATATTTAAATAATCCCCTAAATAGTTTTACAATGTATTAAAAATCTGAAATGAAACAAATGGTTATAGAAATGTATTATTCCCGTGTTAAAAGTTTTAACAAATGTATTAATCAAAAATGGATTTCGACAATTGAAAAAAAAGGGAAATGGGAAAAAAATAATATTCTGCATAAAAAAAAATATTTTCGTGAATGACAAATTATTTTTACAAATTGCTGTGCATTAGGATCACCTATTGGTATTATTTTCAGATGGTATAATTTGTCCTTTATGAGTTAAGAGAAAAGGTAAAAATTTCCTACAAGATTATTTTTTTTTCTAGATTCTAAGATAAAACAGAAATAGTTGTTACCCTAGAGGAATAATAAAACAGAACAATTCTCTTTTAAATATAATATTTTGAAACATTTTCTCAGACATCTTAATTGGAAAATCAATGATAAACTTGCGTGAATGAAAATACTTCCCATTCCTTTGTAAAATAGCTCTTAAAATAAAAAATAAAAAATTCTCTGAAGAAAATTTTTAGAAACTACCTAAACTAAATTTGAAAAATAAAACTTTTTCTTTAAAAGAAAGGAAAATAAGCCGAACAAATCAGATTTAATTTTAGTTTATAATCTTAAAGAACAAATTAAACTTTGCCAAATCAAATACAATTGTCTTAAAATAGCAATATCAGTGACTAATAAATTAAATTTAGAAAAAATTTTAACTTAGTAAATTTACTGTCATGAACGTGAAAGATAAATGCAACAAAATTGGAAGAAGAATTTTTACATTTTTAGCTTTTATTTAGTTAGTTGCTAAATATAATTTTTTTTTCTTCCGTAGATACTGTTTGATTCTGATATCGTATGCAGTCCCGCAGTAACTATTTTAAATAAATATGATTAATTCGACAACAATTTAGCTTTAGAAATCTCGTCAAAATCATTACAATATTATATGTGGTAAACAATTTAGAATCTAAAATTCTATCCATCTATTTTAAATAAAGAGCAACTACTTCATTTCTCACTTCCAGTTAAAATTCCATTTGTTTCATTAATCATTAATTAATCCACCAGGGAAACCATTAATCAAATCATAATTCAATTGTATATTCTGTAATTTGTTAGTTAATAAAAGATAAAAAAAAATGCATCGCATAGAATCACCAAAAATCATTTTCGAACGTTCGTTATCGAAAAAGATTCCAGCTTTTATTATGCTTTTGCTCTTTTCAATGGAATGCAAAGTTCATTTTATTTTGGCAACAAGCTTTTAAAAGGCATTAATCAATTTCGACGCCAAACTTAATTGTAAGATATGATAAATTCTTCATCTGATAACCTGGATATTCTTTTCGTTTCAATCGTGGTTCCGCCATTGTTTGGCGCCTCTTTACTATTCGGAAGCCATTAGCGGAATTGCTTGTTCACTTAATGTAGGCATCTATCTTTTGACTTGTCATTGTTCGTTTAGGGACACTATAATTGGATTTTAAGGAAATAATCTCCTGTGTTGTTGCGATTTTGAGCCGAAAGAATGTTTCTTTGTTTCGAATGCGTTGTTTGTTGATGCCTTGCAAGAATGTGATAAGAATGCTTATTTTGAATAAATAGAGATTTAAGTAGAGTGAGATATATAAAAATGAAGCCTTCTAAAGAAATTATACTTGTGTTTTGATTTTTCGACATATCGCTTTTCTATTGAAGCTCGCTTATAAATTTTGCTGCTCCTATTTAACTCATTTATTGACTAATTGCATGAAAACATAACGGGAGGGCTCACACGTATTTATCTTTAATTTACTCATGTGGACTTTCATATGATGTTATTTTATTTGAGAATTTTTTTGTGTGAGAATGAATCTGGATTTATGTGAATTAAACTAGAAACTTTGAGTGATTGTGATTGTTTATTAACGCCACACTGAGAAGCAACACGAGGACTATTGGTGACGGACCTTGGAATATTGAACCTCGGAACACCTGAACTGGCACCTCCCTCTTCAAAATGACACACCATACCAAAGGGAGGACTCGGGACCTTGACAATATTTAATGTGCATCAGCCCCGCAACACGGCGGACCTTACGCGACATCAGGGCTAGAACCCACGACTCGACGAAAACAATGCCGGACGACCATGATTAAAAATGTAGAAGAGTTGTAAATAAAATTGATATAATAACCTTTATAAAATGCGGATAAATTAACTAGAAGGTTAGAGATAGGAGTGAGATATTTGAAGAAGATGTGTAGTTGTAATAAAGAGAAAGAGAGAAATTATATGGTAGCTGATATTGAAGATGGATTTTTTTCCTTGACGGATTTTGAACAAACTTTAAGAGTTATTTCAGATAAGTAAAACTATTATATATTCTTTAGGTTTGTAAGCGTGTTGGAACTTCTTCCGCATACATAATAATTTAGAATTTTGAATTTTGAATCTTCTAAGATTCCAATTTAAGTTCCTTCATTTTCTGACTTTTTATTTATTAACTGGACATTATTCACTAGTGAAGGAGGAATTAGTTGACAAAAATATAGGGTGATTAATTTAAATGAGTACCGTTGGTTTTTCTTATTACTCTTAAATCTGATGGATGTGGCAACTATTCTAATACGGAAGCATAATTGTTTGAGTAGGGGAGACAATTTCCAACACTATTGGACTATTACAACTTTATTTGTGAGGTAAAACAGAAAAAATGGAGACGCACATTATTAATTAATCCTGTAATAATTTTATTTTTAAAAAAAGCGTAATTTAATTCAATTTTTTCATATTATCATTCCTTAGAGCAAACGTTGAAAATGTTCGTCATCATTCTGAATGCAAACAGGAACACGTCGAGCCAAGTATGTTGACACTTTTCGCAACATTGTTGGTGTTAGTGACAAAATTTCTTCAGCTATGATCTGTTTTAATTCATCGATGTTTGCAGGACTTTTCTGGAAAAACCCACAAAAAAAATCTAAAGCGGGAGAGGTCTGGTGACCTTAGTGGTTAAAAGTCTATTGAAATTAAATGGTCATCAAAGAATTTCTTAAACACTTTCATTGTTAGTTTGGACGTGTTTGGAGTGACTCCGTCTTGTTGAAGCCAGCAGTAACTGTTCTGTATCTCAAGTGAAGCAATAAAAATTGGAGTTATGCCCAAGTACACTTCGGAATTCATTAAAATCAAAGAATTAGTTCATGCAGACGATTTTTATTGTAACCAATCATAATATTATGAAATGAGCTTTCAAAAATAAAATAATAATAATAATAATAATAACGCTGAAAGAAGTCGATGATTTTCTCAAATCATTTGCACAGAATCGGATTAAAAATTACTAATGATGTTCGCGCGAATTTATGCTTAAAAAATGAGTTTTCGCACTTAGAAAGTGAAAAAATGATACCCGCCTATTAAATATAGATATATTAAATAAGTAATGATGTAGAAAGTCTTGCTACATATACTATAGATGGGTGTATGTACTAACGCCAACCAATTTATTGTTAGGGGGAATTACATCAACTCCAGTTTAAGAGTGAAATTAAGAGCGCTATATCGCATACATCTTCATTGAACAACCCTATGTACACTCTCTACAAATTTTTTATCTCACTTGTAACGAAGTTAACGGCGCCATCTATAGGCGTAAACATTCTTACCACATTCACAATACCCTGTGGGTCGTAACATTATGGGGATAATACAAAAAACAAACGGGTACTCTTTTAAACTGATTACTCTATACAATCGGGTCTCTACAAACTCTTTTTTTAATGCATGTATTTATTGATCTCTGGCAGTAAGTATGTTTTACTTTTTAAGTGGAAAATCTGATTTCCTCTCCTGGAAATTCCTAATTTCTGATCATATTACGATCTTCGTAGACAGTATGTTCCTCATTTCATTAAAGACCCGTTTCAGAAACGAGAGGCACTGCATTTGAAAGAGAAGTTTTCACGCTAAATAGCTGTATGTCATTGGCGTTTGGTGCCAGCATACTTCTTCTGTTGCAGCGTCAGTCTCATTATTTAATAGCCACACTTCAAAAAATTATGCCCGTTGGCGTGGTGGGGATGTTAGGAGAGAGGGGCAGCTCAGGTGTCGTCCTCGTCACTTGACTGTGGTTCAAAATTACGAGGTCCGTCGCCAAAAGCCCTCGTGTTGCTTCTAGTGCGAAGTTAATAAAAACTAAACTAAACTAAACAAAAAATTATGTAGCACATAATTTCTCCGTCAAGAAGATACATATAACAACTTTTTGAATAGTCCACCGGTTATGTTATGATAAACTGGAATATCCTAGAAAGAATATCAAATGTAGGACTATTAATGAATAGAAAATAAAACTTGATTTGTCTGACCAGTTTTTGATAATTAAGAATCCATAAGACTTTAAAACATTTTAAATAAAGGTTTTAATTTAGAAGCACTTATTTCTTGAAGCTATTAAATATTGTATATTTTACTAAAAAATAATTTGATTCACAGAAAAATGACGCTCTTTAATTTGCAATAGAATGGTCTAATAATTGTAAACAGAATGTTTCCCAATGGCAATTTTTCATCATGTAGATTCATTTTGTGACTCTATATATTTCTTTCACGGAGCCTTTTCTCGGAAAATTAGAATTAATACATCTCGATAAATGTTTCGCAAATTCGAATAAAGAAAACAATATGCATATATTAAAATAATTTACGTCAATTCATTCATTTCTTTCTTAGCTTGCCAGTGCTTGTTAAATGTTGTGAAATAGATCTAAATGTTCCAAATCCCAAAGGGGATCAACAGATTAATGAGACATTCCAGTCCCGATTGTGTGATTAGAGACAGGAGCATGATTATAGGTGAAGTGCGGATAGACAATTTAATACAATAGTATTTCAGCACATGTGTTAAACTAGCATTTATACAATGAGTTATTAAAGTTAAATATCCTTTAGGAAGAAAGGATTTAGCAAAGTAAATGCGTCTATGGTGTGGTTCTGTAACTTTTTCATCTCTGTGTCTCTTGGGCATGCGTAATATTAAATGATTTACCCCATTATTCACGCCTGTGTCTTAAATTATCATTACTCTGAACAATTATTTAATTTATTCATTAATTATAAAGTTAATTATTCATCATTATATACCAGAAACCAAGCAAAAAATCAAAACAATAGGATACTTTGGGTGGATCTGCTCCAAAGAAGGTAAAGACGGTCTTATTAACCAGAAAAGTTGGGAACAGGGAAAATAGTCAGTGGACAATACTACAGTTAGTTGCACCAATGCCAATTCCCATTCATAATACCCCATTTACCGTTTCTAACACAGTTATTTTATAGCGGTCTTCTGTCTCGTACTTCTCTTCAACTGATCCTTGGAGATTTCAATATGACGTTGTTTGAAATGAGAATCTCTTCCAGTGAATGAAACGTGACTTGTGTGAATTGGAATATAATTAGTGAAGTATAGGAATAACATTAAAAAGCAACGAAATGCAAGAAATGGTGATATAGAGAGTGAGCGGAAGTTACCAACGAAAACATCAGCATTGTCCCTACGCTAAGTAAAGAGATATAGGATTAAAAACTGAGAGAATCTAAACAGAGTCAATGTTCGGACCTTCATTTCAAATTTAACTGAAGATTCAGATCCGAATGATCCGTAATAGTTATAATATCTAATTATGACAGCTAATTTTAAGATCGTACGTATGTAGAGATAATTCCAAGGTTTGATAATAAACTTTGTGTGTTTTCATTAATTTGAGTAATTGGGGCTATCATTGTTCGTTTCCATTTGTTAAATGGCGCCAAAACTAATTTTGATATGGAAGTCGTTTGCTGTCATATCAAAATTTGATTGCTTCAAAGTCAAATTGTCATTTTCCTTTTCAGTCTAGTTGTATCCGTCGACGAGATCTGGATTCATTATTATAAGACATAAACCAAGCAATAACTAAAACAGCGAATTGCTTCCAGAAATATGCTTCAAAGAAGGGGAAGATGGTCTCATCGGCTGGAAATTCTATGGCGTCAACTTTTATGGGATGCGAAGGACGTCATTTATGGATTTCTTATAACAAAGAAAAATGATCAATGGACAATGGTATAGTGATTTACTCCGTACCCATTCCTAACACGAGGATTTTTTGAACCGTTTTCGTAGAAGACAGTGGCATTGGTAGCCTAATTGTCATGTCCGCGAGCTCGTCGTGAGTTTAAGTTCCAATGCCAATAAAGAACTGCCATGTAAACAAGCTGATGCGCGTTAAATCTGTCGAGGTTCCAAGTCTTCCTTGTAGCGTGGTGTTGAAGTTTGGAGAGGGAGGTATCAATTCAAGTGCCGTCCTCGTCACTTGACAGAGGTACAAATATGCAAGATCTGTTGCCAATAGTCATCATGCTGTTTCTATGTGTGACTTAAATAATCAATCAATAAATCAATCAAACGTTGAGAGTATCATATTTTACTGTGCTAACTCGTTATGGATGGTACAATCCAGTTTTTTGTACAACAATACATTTCACATTTGGTTTTTTGCATTCTATAGCTAGATAGGCTTTTAGTTTGTACTTAAACATGTAAACACACACTTTTATAAAACGTTTTAACATTTTAAGAGCTAACAGTAAAAAAAAAGTCACTTGAATTCATATTAATGAGACATTTATGTGACTGAAAATGTCTTCTGGGTTTGGTTTTAGTATTAAGTGAAACCATATGTGAAGCGTAGACTTAAAACAGATGTTTACGATTTATTTTATTTTAATCATATCTGCATTATGATTCATCGAGTTTAATTATAACTGCATGAATTATTTATCTGATTTAGTCGTACTCGCATCTACATTATTACCATGCAACATTATTTTTTGGGAACGAAGAAAGAAATCAAAATTTGTCTATAAAAATGGAAGAGTTCTTCTGAAATTCATTCGAAATATTATCTCAAGCGGAACACAAGCTTCGCTCTTTTGTAAACTTATATTTTAAAATTTCTTCATGTTAAGGGGAAATTTTTACCTGATATCATTACCGTGTTGAAAAAAAAAATAACCATACGAAATTTTTAATTTATTAATGTTTTTAGTAGAAACTTTAAAGGAGCCTATACCTTGTTAGTAAATTAGATATTTATAAGAAAAAGTTTATATTTACTGTATTTGAACGTGCATAAAATATGCATTTCTAGAGAAAGAACTTCATTTTTCAAAGAAACGATTATTTTAAATTTTGTTTTCAAAGTATTTCTGAGTTTAAAACTTCAAATATTTTCAAACAATTTTTCTCAATTTTTTTTAATTGTTTATCGCAATGAGTTTGGTTGCACTAGGGTTATTTATAATTTTACAACCTTTTATTGTCAGATACTACGAAAAATAGTAGAAAAATAGTTACATCTGATTATGAGGATTATTTTTAAAAAAAAATAACTGTTTATATAAATCAGAGTACAGAAGTAGGAAATATATTACACAAAACAGCCAGAAACTATTTCAAAACTTCATATGATTAAAAAATAGCTTAGCATTTAAATACAAGACAGTCATAAATAATTCGAGATAAAAACCGACGTTTTTATATGATGGCAAAGTTTATTACAAAAAATATTGAAATATTAGTTAAAACTGATAGCAAATATCTAAATATTCCATTGTTAGGCAAATAAGAACGGTTCCCGAAATTTCAGAGCTCTAGCTTGATGGGAAGTTGGTTAAATTAACAATAGAAAATTTGATGACACACTGATACACACACACACACAAAGTGAAATACATAAAAATGTTAAAACTAACTAAAATTAATTATTTCAACCAATAAATTAAATGGTTGGAATGCAGTTTAACCCAACCATCCTTGGCGACAAGAATTATTTGGCAGTATTTTGCCAAATGTGGCTACCCTGGTCCGTTTTACGGACTTACGTTCAGCCAAAAGAAATCGCCAAGTTTGGTGCTAATTTTCGAAATCGCGCCAAGTGGTTGGGCTAAACTGCATTATTAAAGAAAATATTAGTTAAAACTTGTCGCAAATGTCTAAATATTGCATTGTTAGGCGAGTAAGAACGATTCCCAAAGTTTCAGAGCTCTAGCTTGATGGGAAGTTAGTTAAATTAACGATCGAAAATTTGATGACACACACACACTAAGTGAAATACATAAAAACGTTTTAAAAATAAAAGCTGAAGAAAGACAGTTTAAAATTTTGAAGGTCAATGAAATATGAGATTCGACACATAATTAAAGAAAATTTGAAAAACTCACTAAATAATGTAGCTACAGCTATGAATCTCTGTAAATATGCTTAGAAAAGTCAACAGTTTTAACAAGTCAGTAAAAAATTTCCATATTTTGATCATTTTTAGATTACGGTATGCCTACAAAATTTTACTAAATGTATTTGAAAGTAAAAGAAAAAAAATTACATTATTATAAAAATAACATGTGTAACACTCGTTCCTCATCGTTCAGTTCTTGCACCATATTTCAATCTAATATTCGAGTTGTGTCTATTAAACAATAAGACTGACACAGCTACATATGAATTATGCATGTATCAAACGCTAGCGCCAGACGGCTATTTAGCGTGAAGCCTTTTCTTTCGAATGCAGTGCCCTTCGCTTCTGTAAACAAAACCGTATAGCCACTGCCTTCGTTCTCATTGGAGTTATTCGCTAGAAAATCATAAAGGAGCAACGAAATGTTGTGATATTTCGCACGAAAATTAGAAATACCGCGACTGAAACTTATAATTTATTGAAAGAAGTGTGTAGCAATGAATGCTCATCGCGTGTACGTGTTTTTCATTGATTTAAGCGTTTTCAAGATGGCCGAGAAGATGCTGAAGATTATGTGCGCCAGTGTCGCCCTTTTACATCAATAACGGATGACAATATCGGGAAAAAAAATCGATAATCGGCTTCGATCTGACCGTCGGTTAAGTATTCGTGCTGTTGCTGATAATTTAGGAATTGACAAAGAATCCGCACAGCAAATGTTTTCGCCTAGACAATGCGTCGGCTCATTCCACATTGTCTGTCAAGTGGTTTCTAGCCAAGTATAGCATCCCAGTGTTGAACCATTCGATTTCTATATGTTTCCTAAGGTGAAAACTGCATTAAAAGGAACAAGATTTGAGTCGTTGAAGATGTGAATTGAAAGCGGCACACATCCTGAAGGAGCTGACTGAAGAATTCCGGCATTGTTTCAAACAATTAGAGATTCGCATGAATCGGTACAGGGATGGAGGAGGGGTGTATATTGAAGATGATAATAAGTAAATATGCATGACAATAAAAAAAATTTACGAGTGTCAGTCTCGTTATTTAATAGCTACTCCTCGTATTAATCACAAAACACAAATCACCAATTGAAGATACGTAAGAGTAAGATAAAGTACTTCATTTATCAATGCAACGTAGAGAAGGCGCTCTCTGTCGAATCTCAATTAATTCAACAATCCAAGATTAAGATTTAAATATGAAATCTTAGCTTATCAATTCATTCGTTTGGATTTCAGCAACTTCACACGAACAACCAATTCTTATTTTTATGCTTCAAATGGAATTTATTTCAATCCACAAAACTAATAAAGATGCTATAATCGAAATTATTATAATTCTTTATCTGCAAATCGTTATCCTCTGTCTCCCTTCGTTCTCCTTTCAATTCCATTTCATTTCAATTCTCTTCATTTCCATCTTTATCTAATTTGCCTAGTCACGTTTGCTTTTGGTTGGGAAGAAATTGTAATTTAATGAAATTCAAATTATTATAAAGTCCCCGAGGCTAGTGAAGAGAAAATCACCCAAAGAATAGTCCAAAATCCCAAATGTTGTATTTTGATTTCTGAAGATAAATTGTCTTGAATGAACAATAACTTCTACGACTTCGAATTACTAGCATGCCATTTCTGAAAGAATGTAAA
This sequence comes from Nephila pilipes, assembly GCA_019974015.1. Classification (NCBI taxonomy): domain Eukaryota; kingdom Metazoa; phylum Arthropoda; class Arachnida; order Araneae; family Nephilidae; genus Nephila; species Nephila pilipes. The sequence continues at coordinate 564,239 of BMAW01121985.1, forward strand.
AGAAATAAATTTTTAATTTATGCAATCACACGCTCTTAAAATCTGCAAAGTCAACAGATCCCACTTCCCAACAAAGACTTGTAGGGATGATGCCTTTTAGACTTTAAGTCTACACTTAGATTCCCTCGAAATCTTTCCATTCATACCACGTGGTCTCTGACGCTTATGGTGAAATTTCCCTACTATATAACGAAAAACACAGCAAAACGCTCTCTCTTGCTAACTCCTGCTTTGACATTCATGCTCTCATAAGCTTTATCCAACGGCGGAGTTGTGTAATTCCCGCGGTGGGGAAGTGGTCCCACTCTTCGCTACAATAAAATAGTTCTAAGAAAATGAAATTGGCTTCAACTGTTATTTTAAAAATTATTTAAATAGTAATAGTTAAAAGTACATTACTTTACACACACACACACACACACACACATATATATATATATA
>BMAW01121985.1:564779-578790 GCA_019974015.1 Nephila pilipes
ATATATATATATATATATATATATATATATATGAAACATTGAGTTATTCCATAATAATCGTACAACAGTTAAAACGAAATATGGGTTAGACTACCCTAGAGGTAATTTACCTTTCATCCTGTCATAAATTAATTACTCTTCGTTTATATGTATATTTACATAGAAAATAGGTAAGTTTGCTAAAAAATTGCATCGATACAAATACATGTTAGGAGTGAACGATAATTGTCTTCATATGTAGTCCCGAAGAGCTTCACTTTTTATTGGCTGATTAAACGTTAATCAAAATCATAGTCATTATGAGTGTAATTAGAGCTTTATTAAATAGCATAACGATTTGTTTGTCTGAGGATCTTCAAAAGATAATTAATTATCAAAGAAAAAAAAGACTTTTCGTTGTATATTAGTAGCGCATTTTTTTTTATTTAGATCATTTGATTTGGTTTGCTGTTACAAACAACCATTGCTCGCCGAATCACGTTCTCATCATGTTACCCAACAACAAAGGAATGATGTTTTTAAACATTGAAGTAATCAGACGGTGTCTGGGAAACTCGGATATCCAAACTCTTTAGAAAGTTTTTTAATAAATCACGAATGAGAGAGGAAGGATCATATAACACCGGCTTTTCTTTGTACTCTTTGTATGTATGTAAATTGCAATCCTCTTCCGTAATAGATTATTGATTATAGATCAAAGATAATTAATAATGTTAATAGATAGTAAATTTTATATATTTTAAAAATGCTTAAAATATAGTATACATTAACATTATTAATTGTCTTAATTTTACAATTTTGTTTGTCCAATTATTTAACAGAAAATTTATTCTACGCAGCCTTAATAATAAATGACCATTATAATTAATTATATGTATGTATATCAACATATAAGTAACGGCATTGATTATATGTTATTATACAAACATGTATATTTTGTAGTGTGATTTTATAATTATTAATTAAAATACTATCATATCATTAGAAAAATATGGATGTCGTCCAATTTTTCAGTTCTGATTCTGTTCAAAAGCGATTTAAAATCTACAGGGTGCAGTTTTAATAAAAGAAAAGTTATTAATTCTTGAGAACGCATACTTAACAATTTTTTATTAAATACCAGAGATTATGGTCCTTAATTTTGATTAATGACGAAAATTTTTTGTTAGACCGTGTCCGAAATATTAAAAACATATTTATGGAAAATGAAGCAGCTACTAACATATGGGGTAAAATGATCGTTTTTTCCCCTCAAGCTTCTAATTGACAAACATATGCTTTAACTGAGAGGTCGACGAGCTGAATTCTAAGGCGTTTTTATTATTATAATTATTATTATTATTATTGTCTCAAATACTACCCTCTAAAAAATTACTGCGATTAGTTGGTTGATATTATCTATTTTGGGACGGCTTTGAGCTGGTAGTCTACGGACACGTATGCTCAACTCTAGACAATTGGGCTAGAAATGAATTTCCATCTGAGACAATAATTATTAAGATTTGTTACTTCTATCACTAATTTAGACTTGAGGGAGGGGGCCACCACAGCCTTCCTAGGGAGGAAAGCAGTTTTTTTCTATTGAGAGACTTTCTGATCAATATTAGCGAAGGTTATTTCTCTAACCGTTACTGAAGTTGATGTACATTTCTTATTAAATTCTCTCATTGTCATTTGGTTCGTCTTCCGTTTAACGTCCTCGACAGTCTCTAGTTGAGATGGCGGGTCTATTTAATGTAACATTTATATCACTAGTCATAGATTATAAACAGAGTTTCTTATTTAGGCACCTCGAAGCAATTTTACGAGGGGAAAGGGATGGAGTGTCATAAATTTCAACCAACAAATATCATACAATGTATTATTTCCATGAAAATTCATTACACTTTTAATTAATCCATTAGGAATTCATAGCACTTTTTGATGGTTAGTTGGTTGGTTTTACTAACATCGCACTGTAAGCAAACACGAGCCGTGTAGTCGGGGCTGATGCACGTAAAATCTGTCGGGGACCAAAGTCCTCCCGTTGGTGTGGTGTGGAAGTTAGGAGAGAGGGGTGCCAGCTCAGGTGTTGTCCTCGTCACTTAACCGTGGTTCAAAATTACGAGGTCCGTCGCCAATAGCCCTCGTGTTGCTAGTGCAACATTATAAAAACTAAAATAAACTAAGAAGCAACACGATGGCTATTGGCGTTGGACCACGTAATTTTGAGCCTCGGTTAGGGGATGAGGATGACACTTGAGCTGATACTCCCTCTCCTAACTTCCACACTACATCAATGGAAGAACTTTGAGCCACAACAGATTTAACGAGCATCTGCCCCGGCTACACGGCGGATCTTTATGGCATCAAGGTTCGAACCTACGACTCTACGAAAACCACCGGCCACGTATCCGCAGCACTTTTTGAAGAAGTATGAATTATTCAAGATAAATTTAAGAATTCTTTGAGCAATTTTCAGAATTTTATTTCAAAACGCATTCAGAGACCGTGAGGCCATGAATTGCCTTTAGAGCGCAGTTCCTTACTCTGACTCTATCAATTTCATGTACAAAACTGATCTAACGAAAATAAAATAAAAATCACATTAAATTAATAATAATTTGAAAAACACCAAGGACTGCTCTATGCTTTTAGTCATTCGAATAACTCCGGATTTAATGTAACTTAGAAAAATACAGTATACAGAATAGTTTAATACAAATAAGTACAGTTTAAGTTAGAAATTTTTTTTTCCTCTAACAATATTACACTCAATTAATCTTTACACATATAATACCCCACATTAAAAATAAATTTTATTTTTCCAAAAATATACTGCTTTTTCTATAGAAAAACTGTCTGCCCAAAACGCCATCTTTGCGAAATTCCACCGAATTAATAAACCGCATTCACGGGAAGAAATTTTTGATAAATGAACCCGTTTATGAAAAGCGAAAAGCCAGTTTTCCTGTGTTTTTTTCCTTACCTCGAGGCCGAAGTGAGATTAATAACTGTCTGAAAAGCTCAAGTTTCCACTCAAACTTCATCGAACAGGTATTTTTGTCTTTTCCTGAAGATTCGTTTCCTCTAATAAGGAACTCGGATTACGCACTCGCGATTCCGTATTATTAACCGCGGGAAAAGAACTCTCGAGAGTGAGAGAGAAAACTATTTTCGCGGAAAAAAAAGTTTCTTATCTTATCCTTGGGTTGTTATTAAATTATTTTTGTTGTTGTTCTTTTCTTTTTGTTTTTTTCTTTAGAGATAAGCTGAGAACTGTAGTTAGATTTAGTTGAATGATTTTATTCGAAGAATCGATTTTTTTATCGATAAAAGTCCCAAATTCTACTAAACCTTCTTAAAATAGTCAATTTTTTTCTTAATAAATGTGTATTTCTGAAGGAATGTTTGTGATAAGTAAACAGATCATACCTTTTTATTTCACCTTCGTCCCAGAGTACGTATACTTGATTTTCGTTTGTTGGTTAAATGGATGCTTTGAAGTTTCTTAAAACAAAACGATAAACGTAAAATAAAATAAAAAAAAGTTTAAGGCAAAGTTTGGCAAAGGGCAAATGTGACCACCAAAGGTGTACTTTTCTAAAATTATTATTAAATTACCAAATTAAATATAAGAATTAAAGTAAACACTGAAATATCGAAAAATGGACAATAGTAAACTTTTCTGATATTAATAATAAAGCAAATGATAAATTTTTAAATTGAATATTATATCAGCCACGTGTAATTAAAATTGAAGCAAAAGCTCAAAAAAAATTGAAAGGTGATCTGGTACTCCAAAAGTGATCCAACTAAAACAATAGCCCCTTGGAGTTATAATAATTTTTTTTAAATTCATGCATTCAGTCAAAAATGTATTAACAATCAAATTGATATTTTATTGAATTATATAATTGTACAGTAACAAGATATTTTGATTGTTTGTTAATGTCTTACTGAGAAACAAATCTAAGGTTATTGGCGATGGACCTTGTAATTTTGAACTACAGTCAGTTGACAAAGACGATGCCTGATCTGGCACCTTCCTCTCCAAACAACCACATCATATCAACGGTAAGACTTGGGACATCGACAAAATTTAATGTGATTGCAACAATTGAATCTGTTTTGACCTTGATTTTCCATACGACTTTAAAGAAGTGAATTTCAAAAGAATAATAATATCGTCTGTAAAATACTATAAATTATTTTATGTAAATTGATCTATAATATATAATGAAATTAGTACTGCCTTCTGACTTCTATGGTCAATAATTTGCAACGGATTATCATGGTTGAATTTTTTAAAAGGTGTATCAATTTTATGAATTGTAAAATTGCCTTTCTATCTTTGTAATCATACGATATAGATATACAGTTCTAACAATAGAATAGCATCATTATCAATGTAATTAAATATTAAATTTTTTTATCTCTAATTTAAACTTGATCATTATACAGTAATTCAGTCAGTGTGAGGGTAGATCCAAAGAATATGTTAAACAGGCTTGTCTGCTCAAAGCTAGTCACAACAATTCGATTTGTCTTTTACTTGAGCTTTATTTTCATAGCGTATTTATTTTTCCTTTAGGCATTAAAAGTAATATACATTTAAATATTTTTTATGACATCTGAAAAAAAATTTGTATCATTTCATGAATATATAGAGTGATTCAGAAAAGATGAAGGAAACTGTAACAAGGGATAGTACACACCATTACAAACAGTTTTCATACAAGAATACATGGTCTAAAATGAAGCACAAACGTGCTAGCCTGTTTCAAAGCGCTATTCCACAAACGTCAAAGCAGCATTCATGTTGTGATTTATCGGGAGAAAAAGAACAAGATGCAAGCATATGTAACATGAGAAAGAAAAAGAAACAGTAAGCAATCTATGCTCAACTATTGGGAGAAAAAGAATTTATTTTATGATACAAGCCCACAAATATTTTCGGATTGGGAAACCACCTGTGAGGAAAATGCTCACCGTATATTCGAGCTGCCTCTATGGCACTTCTTTGTGTGGCTCAGTTAATGTAATTCCTATTTTTTTAGGATAACTAAAGTGTTCGCTATTGTTCTCATCCTTCCATTGTTGCAGACAGGAGTAACTTCATAAAGCTGGCGTCGGCGCCTTTTGTTCAGTGCGTCGCTGATTTTCATGGGGTTTCTTCTTTTTACCCCATATTAAATTTTCATGCATCGCGTTCTTTTTCTCCCTATAAATCACAACAGGAATGCTGTTTTAATGATTTGGAGTAGCCGCTTCGAAACACACTAGCATGTTTGCGTTTCATTTTAGACCATATATTATTGGATGAAAATTGTTCGATTTGGTGTATATTATCAACTGTTAAGGTTTTCTTCGTCTTATAAAAATACACACATGGTAAAAGAGAAAGGGATTCCGAGGGATTTCCCTGACGTCTATCAGTCTAGTGGGAATAATTTCTGACAGATTTGTGATTATGTGCAAGCTGATTCAATACATTTTATGAGCGCGTGATCACATAAATTAAAGGATAATTTGTAACTGGATCAGAAAATAGTAATTAACTCTTTACTTTTGTGTTAGAGAATGGGAAAAACTTTTAAAAAATTTAAAAAATTTTAATGTGAAATCATTACAACTACACCCACCCATATATATATATATGTTTGTGTGTGTGTGTATGAAAAATATTCTATTAAATAGTCTCTTTCTTTTAAATAGTACTATTGAATTATATTCATAACACAGTCAAAACCAATATCATTTTTATAGAATTATTTTATTATGGCGGAGAGAGAGACCATTTCCACTCCGCCTCTGGTTACAGACTATTGTATCACAAGAAATCAACAGAGGAATGGAAAGAGCATGAAGAGAGCGTTTTTCGTTGTATTTTTGAATATATACGAGGGAAAATTCCCTTGAAACGTCAGAAACACGTGGTATGGATGGAGGGATTTCTGGAGAAATATCATAATACACAGGGATTTTGAAGGGATTGTTTTGACAGATTTATAATTGGTTTAAGCGGATTTAACCAGTTTTAAGAGCGCGTGATCTCATAAATAAAAGGAACTTTGGAATGGGATCAGGAAATATGAATGGACATTATCTTTTAAAGGAGAAAATGGGAAAATTTAGTTAATTAAATTATTATAGGGAGAAATTAATGAGAATTAAGTTAAATCATTACATATATGTATATATATATATATATATATATATATATATATATATATATATATATTATATGAAAGAAGAACAGAGCTAGTAATAAAATAATTTTTTTTTATTTCTAATTTGACATTTTAATACTCTTTTTTTTATTTTAAACATAAAGTTATGTCGTCATCATATAATCTCATATGATAAATCATGTTTAAGTGGGTTTTTTTATGAATGATAAAATATACCTTTAACAATGAAAAAAATTATGATACATAGCATTAAGAAATTAATTTATAACCCTCTTCTTTTGAGTTTAATGTTAGCAATTTTGTAATGCAAATCTAAATTTCTAAGCAGACTTTTTCCAAATATAATCTAAAAAGTTCTTTTATCAGGGCATTAAAATCCATTTCATGTTTAGGAATTTTTACTCGATTTAAATTCTTTACATTTTTTTAATCATTAGGAATATTTTTTTTAATTATTTGACGATAGTTCACTCGGAAGAAATTTTGCAAAATAGGAAAATAATCATTTATCTTTATCGCAAAGAGTTGTAGCAGAACTAGATAATTACTTGTTGTAAAATAACAATATACAGAGTTTTAGAAAATTTTCGCATAAACGTCTCTAAATCTAACAAAATAAGTTCAGATTGAATGATTTAAAGGTAAGCCTAATATATCCTTAGCTTCCAGCCTAACATACGTTCAGGAAAAATATTAAAATGAAGAACAGTATTACTAGCTTCTAAATTTAATATAAAATTCAGTTTAATCTTTTCAAAATTGTTTTGGTCAAGTTTTGATATATTCTAGGCAATATTAGCCTTGGTTTTTAAGCAATTTCTCGTATCATTTTATAAAGTCTACGGAAGTAAAGTAAAAGATTCCTGGTTTTGAAAATATGAAATAAATCATTTTGAGACTCGATTCATCTGAATGGGAAAACTACGATATGTTAAACCATTATACATTATCTTAATTTGAAGGATTATTTATTTAGAAGTAACACGAGGATTATTCGTAACGGATTTCGTTATTTTGAGCCTGGGTGATGTAACGAGGATGTCACTTGAGTTGGTACTACCCTCTCCAAACTTCTTCTCCATATTGATGGATGAACTTGATGTCTTGACATATTTAACTTGCATAAGTTTCTCTCTATCTTTGGTGCATCAATACTCCACGGAAAAGAACACCAACAGCTTACTCGCGACCATATCCATTCTGCAACTCCACGTGATGTGAATGATTCAAAAAGTACCTGTTTTTGGCCGCAAAAGGTGCTGCTAAATATTGCCATTGCCAAACCAATATTTGCTTGTTGCCGCGTCGATTTGTCGCTGCCGATGAGACTTGAAATTATCATTAAACATCAGAAACCAAACACCACAAATAAAATAATTTTGTTGCTTCCAGTTCATCTACTTCTAAAAAGGCGAGGACTATCTCATTGGCCGAAAACATTATGGCGACGATTTTTTGGGATGTACAACATTTATTTTTCCTTTTTAACTCGGATGATTTTTGAATCACCCTCGTAGTAATAAGATAAATGAGATACCGTTTCAGGTGTTATCCTTATAATTTGATGACTATTCAAATCAATAATATATTCGCCACAAGTTAACCAGGAGATTGAGGTGCCAATTGATATGCAATCCTCGTCATCAATGCCACCAGTTAACTCATATTAATTTCTATCATGTAATAAATTAACTTTAGCAGAATAAATAATTTTCACAATTATTCATGACATAACAAACTAAAAACAGTTTTAACATAAAAATCAGTTTTACAGAAGTGATATCTGGCTTTCTATTTCAAGAAATTACCTATTTAACTTTAAATGTATTTTCTATTTGAAAATAATACACGTAAGTTGTTTTAAATAGAAAATTCGATTGTTAAAATTCCATTCAATTTCACTTTCTCTTATGTATCTAAGTTAAAATCAAATAAAATTTGAGTGTTTTTTAATCTATATCAATTAAAATATTATAATAAAACTTTTTTTAAAAAAAAATATTCCTTTAAAATTTAATTTCTTTTGAATTTATAACTTATTTTTAGTTACATTAGTTTATTGTATTATCTTCCGCTTTTCAGTGTGCAATTTTTATTTTTCTATTTATGTTTTGGTTCTGGCAATTATTTTTAATGTTCAGTTGTGATTTTGCATATTTAAAATTTTAACTTTGAATTAAATTCTTTGTCTATTTGTGATTTTTTAAGAAATTATGCCTTATTACATATATTATGGATCAAATTAAACTGATTTTCAAAGCAATTGCATGTTCCTCAATTTTACATTTATAACCACGGTAGCCTAGGGGTCAAGGTCGCGGACTCGCGGCAGGCAGTTTTCGTCAAGTGGTGGGTTCGAGCCTGAATGCCACAAAAGATCTGGCATGTAACCAGGCCTAATGCACGAAAAATCTTTCGAGGCCTTAAGTCCTTCCAATAGCGTAGTGTGGAAGTTAAGAGAGGGCGTACCAGCTCAGGTGTCGTCCTAGTCACTGACCGAGGTTCAATATAACGAAGTCCGTCGCCAATAGCCTTCGTCTTGCTTCTAGTACGACATTAATAAAACCAAATTTTAAAATAATTTCCTTTTTGAAAAATTAAGACAGGGCCTATCTCTCAAAATCTAAAATTGTAATACTCCTCCTGTATTTTTGTTTGTTTGTTTATTTATTATTATTATTATTATTTGCTCTCAAAAAGGATTTTGATTTTAAAAGTATGATTTTTTTTTTCTTCTAAGGAATCAAAACAGTGTCCTTCGCTTTTCATTAAAAACGTAGTTTCATTGCTTGAAACTTTTTAAAAATAACGTACGAAACGTGTTTAAAAAAAAAGATACTCTCCTAATTATCAACCACCCACTTCGCTATTGGACTCAACAATCTAAAATTCATCATCCAAGCCTGTAGGGAGCTTTTAAACCCTTAAAAAATCTTTCAAACCCAATCTTCATTCAATACGTCCCCCACACAACCGAAGTACAAAGACAAAAGCCATTTTACAACCTCTTCTAATGAATTAGGAAGTAAATAAACGATAGAGAGCAAAGATATTGAAAATAAAAAAATAAAAAATTAAAAAAGCACGTGAAGCACTAAAAAAAGAAAATAAAAGACAACTGCACATCATTTTCCATTAATGTAATCCTATGACCCAACCTGGTGTAGCTTTTAGCGTCCCACCTGTGCCAGACGATCATTGTTACATGCGGCATTATTGATCAGACGATAAAACGGTAGGGATGGGTTACATGGCTCGGGGGTGGATCCGCTCTGGGGCAGTGTCAGGTATCGGTGGGATATGTTACGGAGGGGGGGGGGACTCAGATTTTAGCCGGTAGTGGATGATAACATAACGTTACTCAACCGGGAGCGTACACAAAATGTGATTCACAGCAAAAAGTGGAAATGGAACGCGAAACTCACAAGGAAGAATCAACTTTCCTTTAACGTTGGGTCTTCTTCGATGATGGATTAGTCCAAACAGACCTAAAATACACAGCTTATATATTCTATTACGAAGATGTTGGATTTATTTGAATAATATTTGAGGAACTGTGAAAAGCATATTAAAAAGGAGTGAAATATTTTCGTAGAAATTATTTCTTTATTTAAACCTAGTGTTTATCTCAATGTCACGGTTAAAGCTTCGACAATCGGAAATAATCCGTTCGGAAACCAAGGAAGAGGGGATATATATATTTGGTACTTAAGAAAATTAATGAAGTAGAATACGCGAAAGGTGTGGCTATTAAAGATTGAGATTGACGCTGCTACAGAAGTACGCATGCGTCAAGCACCAGCTATCAACAGTTGTTTAGCGTGAAGGCTTCTCTTTCGAATGCAGTGCCTCTCGTTTCTGTAATTAATCCGTATACCCATAGTCATTGTTCGCATTAGAAATATTGTTCTGTTTCGTCTACAAAATGATGAGTGAGCAACAAATTGTTATGAAATTTTACATGGAAAAGCCGCTAAGTGAAACTTATAGTTTATTGATAGAAGTGTATGGCAATGAATGTTTTTAGCTTGCACGTGTTTTTGAGTGGGTTAAGCGCTTTCAAAAGGGCCGAGAAGACGTTAAAGATGATTCACTACCTAGTCACCCTTCCACATCAAAAATGGATGACAGTATGAAAAAAAAAAAAATCGGTAATCTGGTAAAAATCAGAAATTTGACCGTCGGTTAAGTAAGGAACGGTCGATTAATTGAGGGACTGACAGAAGGAGACTTCAAGGACTGTATCGAATAATGGAAGATTCTCACGGAGCGTTGTAAGAATAGAGAAGCGGTGTATATTGAAGATGATAATAAGTAAATATGTGTGATATTAAAATAAAATATTTTGCATCGTCAGTCCCGTTATTAATTAGCCACACCTCGTATGTTCTATATATTTTAATACTAACGCCTGAATTGAAAATGATAAAAGTAAATGTTCTTTATAAGTCTATTCTTTGCGAAAAATATTTAAACAAACTTTGACAATGAGAGTCAATAGTAGGTTTTTCCGAATGAATAAATTATAAAATAATTTAATTTATTCCATCATTTGTGTCTTTTTTTACACTTCTGTTGACATGACATATGTTCTCTAAATTGAAATGTCTAAGGTTTATGTGATATATTTATAACATCTTATTTGTTTCTCTTTTTTTCTCGAATTTGGTAAATTGTTTTCAACCGTATAATACGTCTACATAATATATTCTATGATTAAAAAATGGCACTTTTAGACACATGTCTTTGATATACTCTTCTTTCTAAAGCAGCAAAATATCAGCATTAAATGTATGAAAAATACATTTGAGAGAATATCAATAAATTATTTAAACTCTCAAATATATACTTTCATTCTATTTATTTCGCATCGTATATCTCTTTCATGATTTTTGTATAACTTCGTTAGAACTAGGCTTTACGTTAAAATAAAACCGTGATAAAAATAATTATATGCACACAGCAGTTTAACATTCGAAACAAACACAGCAGTTTAACATTCGAAACACACACAGCAGTTTAACATTCAAAAATATTAATTTACGTTGTATGTGAGGAGTTAATTGTAAAGTTATAATTATTACTAAGAAATAATCGAGATATTAGGATAAAAGTTATTCTAAATTTTAAATTCATTTTTGGACATAATGTCGATAAGATTTAGATTCACCATTATATATCGGAAACCAAGCAAAAACAAAACAATGGGTTGCTTCCGGTGAATCTGCTCCAATGAAGGCGAGGAGGATCTCATTGGCCATAAAAATTATGACAAAGAGTTTTGAGGTGCCAAAGGGGTCGTCATGATCGTGAATATGAATAACAGCGATTTAGACTGAGTCATGATGCTTACTACAAGCAAATCATTTCCGTTGCTACGAGAACCATCTCTTGGAATTGCTAAGAACTTATTGAATGTCCCTCACGTAAATAAATATAATATAATGATAAAACTAATATATCATATATAAAAAGAGATTTATCATGAAGTTTGAATAAGATTTGCATTTAAAATATACTTGTTTTTAAAAACAAATAAATAAAACCAGAATATATACTATTCAAAAGAATTCTTTATTCCTTATTAACTGAGAAATTAATTAGTTTTCAGGTTAGCATTCCTTGCATTTGTAAGAACGAATAAATCGTAGAATTCCGCTATCAAACTGTGTATATATTATATGAGAATTTTTGAAAAGGAGATGTACAATAACAAGTAAACAAATAAAACTGCTGAATATATACTCGGGTACTTCGAGCCACTCATTTCAGTTATTTTTCCTTAGTATCATTTATATACAAAGGAACGAAAAATATAGCATTCCATATGGCCAAAAATTTACACTGAATAAATATGGTTCATAAAGACTTAGATTGTAATTTTGATAAATTGTAATTTAGAGATCCGATTCCTCCAAAAGAAGATAAAGCTGAAAAAACTGGAAGATGATGGGATGTTACATGATTATTCTTTAAAAATTTAGTCTTTACAAAGCGTGATGTGGTAATTTGAAGATCGACGTACTATTCGAATATTATTTTCGTTTGTCTGCGTGCTCAAAACAAGAAGTAGGTTCGAATCTTGATTCCGCCAAAGACCATGATGAGGAATTAGAGGAGCCTATCATATGTTAAATTCAAAGAGGTTCAAAATCCTCTCATAACACGATGCAGATATTTGAACAAAGATATCAATTATCTCGTCACTTGACTGGGATTTGAATTTACAAGATAAGTCACCTGCACCCAAAGTTCAGTTTCTACGATGTTGTCAATTAAAGCCAATCAAAACACCGAACACCGGTATTAGAAGCGTTGGATGTTAGCATTATTTAACATGGTGATTAGATAACGCTGAAGTTTATGGTGCAAGAGACAGAGATATACTACACCAAAGCAAGGTGTAACTATGATCTAGACGTAAGAAAAAGAAATGAAAATATTTTTTGAATGACTACTGACAAAAAGGAGGGTAGAAAATAGAGAAGAATCGCTAGGGAATCCCCGGAGCGCGCCCCATCGATTATACCCCGATATTATATAACCATCTACTTTGCACGAAGCTCTTATATGAAAAGTAAGTAAAGTTAGATAAAAAAGAGAGTTAGATATATATATATATGTATATATATATATATATATAACTTCATTATTCTGAATTTTAGGTTTCAAATTTTAGATAGTTTAATAAAATATATAATATTTTTCTATCTCATTTGCATCAATACTAATTTGTTTTATTTCTTTAAATATTTATTTATTTTTAATCTCATAATACTATCGATTTTGTGTTGGATATTCTTAGATTATCATACGTTGTAATTTGTGTGTACAGTACACACAATATTATATACATATATTGAATATATATATTCGTACGTGTGGGAGTATACGTATTTGTTTATCCTAAACCGGAGGTAATATTTAAATTTCTTTATTTCCATTTTGATTTTCTTGAGTCTTCTTTCCTAAGCCTATTTGATACATTACATTATAAAGGTAATTTTTGCTTATCCTTCCTAGTGAATAGGAATGAAGTTTTGGTTTTATTAACGTTGCACTAGAAGTAACACTAGGGCTATTGGCGATGGACCTCGAAATTTTGAACCTCGGTCAAGTGAAGAGAACGACACTTGATCTGGCACCCCCTCTTCCAACTTCCACACCACGTCAACGGGAAGACTTTGGGTCATGACAGATATAACGTTCATCAGCCCCGACTACACGATGGGTCTTCGTGGAATCAAGGCTCGAACCCACAACTCAACGAAACTGCCCGCCGCGAGTCCGATGCCTTAACCACTAGGCTACCGCGGCCACTAGGAATGAAGTTAATACGAAGTAAATGAAGTAAAACTTATGATCGGAAAATCTTAAAATTAATAAAGAGGTCAATATTAATTCCATTATTATGATATAACCTAAAGAATATTAAGGCACAGTAAATCGAAAATGGTTACACAGTATTTGAAATAGCTTTCTTACGATTAGGAAAGAATAGCGGAATTAACTAGTTCTATAGATCCACCGTCCTCCTTAGCCGTACTGTGTAAAAACCCGAATATGTCCATGAAGCCAAAAGAATGAAAACAAGAATACACAAACCAGGGAATATCAAAACATAATGAGAAAGCATACTATACAGCAAGAAGACAGAATCTTGGACGGCCCATAAACAGGGTGGGTACATTTATGCAATATGATGAAAAAGGTCTATTAAATACTACAAACTAATTTAATTGTAAATAGAGAAAATCATATTACTAATGATTATTTTTTTGTAGTAATTTTAATATTGTTATAATCTAGTATGCAATTGCAAAAAAGGAACAAAAAAA